>QXTE01001097.1:14609-25445 GCA_003942145.1 Platysternon megacephalum
CCCCCCCCCCCCCACTGCCGGGATCCTGCCCCCATCCCTGCAGTCTCACCTGGAGGGGATACGTCCGGTCCGAGTCGTAGGCGCTCAGATCCCCACAGGCCAAGAACGGGACAATGACTCTGTTGGGACCTTCCAGCTGGTTAAAATCCACATCTGGAAAGGGACAGATGTGAGCAAGAGCCGGCCCTGCCTGCCAGGGGAGAGCACCCCCTGCTGAGCCCTGCTCCCCCCGGCACGGTGCCCCCCTGTGCCCGGCCCTGCCTGCCGGGGGAGAGCGCCCCCTGCTGAGCCCTGTTCCCCTTGGCACAGTGCCCCCCTGTGCCCAGCCCTGCCTGCCAGGGGAGAGCGCCCCCTGCTGAGCCCTGCGCCCCGCAGCACTGTGCCCCCCGAGTCCCGCCCTCTGCAGCCCAGCTCCTTACCGTAGCAATGGTCCAGCAGGGGGTTGGACATATTGGGCACGTAGCCCTCGGGTGGGCAGTAGCCCCGGCAGACAACGAAGGCCTCTGGAGGCGGGAGAGAGGTGGTTAGGGGGGTGCGGCGAGTCGGGGCGCCTGGAGCGGACGCGCAGGCACGGCCCCCCCGATCTGGGTTCCCAGCCCTTCGCCAAGCGGCAGGCGGCAAAGGTCGCCGACGTTAAACACCCGCCCATCGAGAGGGAATCGCTCCGGAGCCCAGCCGAGCACTGAGCCAGCGTGGAGCTTTGCCCCGGCGTAGATCCCCTGGGCAAGGGCCGGGGGCACCGGGCGAGGCTGGCAAGGGGGGGCCCGACAGGAGACGAGACAGAACAGGTTTGGGCATCTCAGGGCTCAGGTTGATGGGACCCAGTGTAGCCGGGTGAGGCACAGAATGTGATACCTGTTTGCCTGGCCCCCTAGCGCCCAGCCCTGCCTGCCAGGGGAGAGCGCCCCCTGCCGAGCCCGCCTGCCCCACGGTGCCCGTCACTGCCCAGCCCTGCCTGCCAGGGGAGAGCGCCCCCTGCCGAGCCCCCCTGCCCCACGGCGCCCGTCACTGCCCAGCCCTGCCTGCCAGGGGAGAGCGCCCCCCGCCGAGCCCCCCGCCCCACAGTGCCCGTCACTGCCCAGCCCTGCCTGCCAGGGGAGAGCGCCCCCCGCCGAGCCCCCCGCCCCACGNATGTTGGGCACGGAGCAAGCAGGCTCCAGGGAGCGTGTGGGGTCGGCACCGAGCCCAGGCGCTGGGCAGCGCTGCCAGCTCTGAGGAGGGGGCGCTAGATAAAAGGGTCTGCGCGTGCCCCCCAACATCAAACAGATCCCTGCCCCCAGAGGCTTAACCCGCCCGGGGACAGAGCAGCTGGGTCCCTGTGGGGGACCCCCAGCCGGATCTGTGACAGTCCGGCCACCCCGGATACCCTCCCAAACCCCGGACCTCCCCCCTTCTGCAACCCCATTGGGGCGCCCGGTTCTGCCCTCACCGATGCTGGAGTTTCGGCTGCTCCGGGGTTTGGCGCAGGTGACGTCGGGAAAGAAGATGCGGAGCTGGGAGTAGAGAAGCGTCACGTCCTTCCCCCGGAAGATCTAGGGCACAGAGGTGGGGACAGGGTGACAGGCCAGCAGGGGGCAGTGCAGGGACGGTGCCCACGGCGTCCCCAGCGCCCGGCCCTGACTGCCAGGGGAGAGCACCCCTGCCCAGCACCCCACCAGCATGTTGCCCCCTGGCATCACACCCCTAACTCCCTCAGTTACAACTCCAATCGTCCAGAGACAGGGCTACAGCTAGTGGGCGCTGTTCCCCAGCCGCCCCGCCCCAGAGGTGGCTGCATCTCAGCACCAGGTGAGCCACCCCCTTGCGGCTGTTACCCCTTCAGCTAGGACCCCGGGGCTTCTTAGAGGTTACCTTGGCCACGAAGGTGCCTCCTTTATTCAGGACGTGGGTCGTGATGTTCAGAGCCTGGAATGAGAAGGAGAAATTATCAGCAAATGCCAAAATCCTTAATAAAAAAGGGACACCTCTCTCGGCACTGAAATGCAGCCACCTCTGGGGTGGGGCAGCTGGGGAACAGTCACACATAACACTGCACGGGGATGGTTCACCTGGCGCTGAGATGCAGCCACCTCTGGGGTGGGGCAGCTGGGGAACAGCCCCACATAACGCCGCATGGGGATGGCTCACCTGGCGCTGAGATGCAGCCACCTCTGGGGTGGGGCAGCTGGGGAACAGCCACACATAACGCTGCATGGGGATGGCTCACCTGGCGCTGAGATGCAGCCACCTCTGGGGTGGGGCAGCTGGGGAACAGCCACACATAACGCTGCATGGGGATGGCTCACCCGGCGCTGAGATGCAGCCACCTCTGGGGTGGGGCAGCTGGGGAACAGCCACACATAACGCTGCATGGGGATGGCTCACCCGGCGCTGAGATGCAGCCACCTCTGGGGTGGGGCAGCTGGGGAACAGCCACACATAACGCTGCATGGGGATGGCTCACCCGGCGCTGAGATGCAGCCACCTCTGGGTCGGGGCAGCTGGGGAACAGCCATTTGGGACAGGTGGCGATTGAAACTGCAGTGGGGGATTGGGGAATGGAATCACCTGAGAGGGGGCGCCGTGCCGCGGGGAGCGGGGCTCGGCAGGGGGCGCCCCCTTGCGGCCGGGCGGGATACTCACCGCTAGCAGCAGCTGCGCTTGGATGTATTCGTCGATATCGTGAAGGCCGGTCACTGCAAGTCAGGAGGGGAGAGGGGGCTCAGTGGGGCCCAGTCCTACCCCACGCAGTGCCCTCCAGGGGGCGCCAGCGAGGGGCCTCCCGCCCCCCTCCCGCCTGGAGCCGGGGGTCGGCTCCCACTCACCGTCGGGGGCCCCATCGCAGACCACCAGGTCGGCCGGCTGCCCTTCGAAGTGCTGGATGATCTCCTGCGCCGTGGAGACCTGGCGGGGGACAGACGGGCCGGGTTACGGGTCGGGACGGACGGACTCAGATCGGGCGGGTGTGGCCCCCCCCACGTACCTTGGTGATGTCCCCCTGGATCTGGACGACCCCCGGGAGCGGAGCCATGGCCTGGAGATCGACTGCGACGATCTTCACGGAGTCAGGGCCCTCCCCAGCACCGCCCCTGGGGGACATGGGGGGGGGTGTGAGAGACAGCCTGTGGGGGGGGGCTTCCCCCTCCCATCCACTGCTACACCCCAGTCCCACCCACCCACTCCCCTCTCACCTCACCCCACCCCTTCTGCCCCACCCCACCCCCTCCTGCCCCATCTCCCCCCACCCCGTCCCACCCCCTTCTACTCCATCTCCCCCCTCCAGCCCCCATCCTATCCCCCCACACCACTGTGACCCTCCCCACCCCGTCTTCACCCTTCCAATCCCCCAGTCACACACCCCTCCCATTCCCCCATCTACCCCATATCGCCCCCTGCTACCCCCTCCCACTCATCCTCCCTCCGCCTCCAGCCCCCACCCCCCCCACACACACACACACTCACTCACTTCAGCTTCCTGCTCAGAACCTGACTCCAGCTGCCCGGGGCAGCGCAGAGATCCACCGCCCGGCGCACCCCTGCAGGGAGAGAATGAGCGGGGGGTGGGGGCTGGGAGACAGGATGCCTGGGTTCTCTCCGCAGCTCTGGGAGGGGAGTGAGGTCTGGTGGGTTAGAGCAGGGGTGGGGGCTGGGAGCCAGGACACCTGGGTTCTCCCCGCAGCGCTGGGAGGGAAGTGGGGTCTGGTGGTTAGGGGGGCGGGGCTGGGCTGGGAGCCCGGACTCCTGGGTTCTCTCCCAAGAGACTGGGCAGCACAACAGGACCCCAATCTCCCACAGGCTTTGTGCAGCGCCCGGCACAACAGATGGGGGCTACCGTAATACACCTAATAGAAGGGGCTGCGGGCGGGGCCGGGGGCCGGCTCCCGGTTTACCCTCGAACAGCTGGAACTCCTCGTCCAGCTGCAGGAGTTTGAAGGCGCTGCGGGCCCGCCAGCCCTCCTCCTTCGCCAGGCGGTAGTAGATGTCCCGCTTGTCCTTCGACGAGCGCCCCATTTCGGCTCTGACGCCCCCGGGCCTGGAGGGCAAAGGATGAGGGCCAGTTACCCACCCTTCCCGGCTTGGCACGGGGGGCGTTCGCCTCTTAACGAAAAGACTTTTGTGTTGTTAAGACGGAATTAGCTGAGACACGTTACTGTAGGCCCTACATTAATAGATATATGGACACAGGTTCTAAATAAACACCGATATGTTACTGTAGGCCCTACACTAACAGGCATAATGGCCCTGGACCTAAATGAACGTGGATATATTATCAGAGGCCCTTTCAAAATAGTTTTAATACAAAAACTAGGGGTCACCAAATGAAATTAATAGGCAGCAGGTTTAAAACAAATAAAAGGAAGTTCTTCTTCACGCAGCGCACAGTCAACTTGTGGAACTCCTTGCCTGAGGAGGTTGTGAAGGCTAGGACTATAACAATGTTTAAAAGGGGACTGGATAAATTCATGGTGGCTAAGTCCATAAATGGCTATTAGCCAGGATGGGTAAGAATGGTGTCCCTAGCCTCTGTTCGTCAGAGGATGGAGATGGATGGCAGGAGAGAGATCACTTGATCATTGCCTGTTAGGTTCACTCCCTCTGGGGCACCTGGTATTGGCCACTGTCGGTAGACAGATACTGGGCTAGATGGACCTTTGGTCTGACCCGGTACGGCCTTTCTTATGTTCTTATGTTCTTAATGGCCCGGGACTCAAATGTCTGTATCTGAAGTTGGGAATAGTGACTCTGTATCTGTATTTCAACTATGCTGGCTTGGGTGACGCCCCCTGCTCACACTTCAGGTACGACGACGGAAAAGCCAGACGGGCGGATGGCCCGTCAGCGAGGACCCCGGACTGTGAAAAGCCTGGCCTTCCTGCGGAGCCTCCATACTGCCCCTGCCTCATGGACGCTGTGATCCTATCACCTGACACTAAACCATTCCCTGGGACTTCTTGTAATTTCCACAGTAAGGGAAGGGGGGTCAGACTAGGGAAACAAAGGATTCCTGACAACCCTATTCCAGGGTGGGGAAATGAGGTAGTCCTGGTCGTCAGTTCTCCCCGGCTACCCCACCCGAGATGAGTACAGGGGGAAAGACCTGGGCCTAGGCTGTGTGTGCGTGAGAGGAGGTTTGAAGAGGTAAAAGGGGGCCCAGGCTGGCAGAACAGGTAGACTCAGCGGTGTCCCCGCACACCGGGTGACATCCCGGGGGGTCCAGCCCGTCACAAACCCAAGGAGGAGTATTTCTAACCGAGAAAAACATGCCTGAAGTTTTGACTAGTTGAAAAAGGGAAACTGAGGTAGGCTGCTTGTAGCGTGACCCTTGGACATCAGAGGCACCTACCTTAATAGGTACAGTGACAGAAGACCAAATTTCTGTAGGCCCTACAATAACAGGAGGCTTGGCAGAAATAGACTTCTTAGTATAATTTCAATGGATAATATCGACATTTATTTTTAAGTGCTTTTTTCTGGTTTCATCCATTTAAATATTCACCGGTTCACAAAATGATGGGCTTCACGCATTTTATTTTGATCAATTTAGATTTTTGCAGTTGCAGGAAATCATGGGCCGGGTGAGACAATTGCTTAATGATGGGAAACGCCGAGATTCCAAAAGTGAAAAAGCTTTATACTCAGTACAAATTGTCAACACCACAGGTCAAAACATACAAATACCAGCGGCATTGTCACCAGTCTGTTTCGCAGAGTTAGCGACCAACTCGTTTGCAATAAGTTTAACGACATACTTCTGGCCCGTGTATATTTTGTCGAAATCAGGGAGGAGCAATTCTTCCTCGGCTAGCCAGCATATAATGTCAATATCCTCAATCAGGTCTCAAAGCAGGATTTCTCTTACCTTGCCTAGCCGGGAATTTAGACTATTATCGCTGGAAATATTTTTCCGTCAATGTGGGCAGTGAAATCGACATTTGCCAACAAAAATCAAAACCCTGCAATCCTAAATAACAGGCGCACTGACAAAGAAGCCAGGTCGATGTGGATGTTATAGTAGGCCCTACCTTAAATGATTTATTGATACAAGCTTCAAATTAAGTCGTCTTCCTTATCTAATCAAACAGTCTCCGCTGTACGAGTCGTCTCCCTCCAAACTGTTCTGTTCAATTTAATATCTTCTATCAGGCTACAGCTCCTTGGGTTGGCCTCTCTGTTTTTTTCTAGCAGTCTTGATCTTCTGGACTCTCTTACCCACATAATTGTCCGGCCTGCGCTTTTGTGACCACATGATCGGGGACTTTTTTTCCTTTATGGGAGTTACTTTGAGTATGTCTCCAACATACACATCCCTCCCATGGTCCTTCTTGTTTTCACCACTCATCCACCTCAATGTGCGCGTTACTGCAGAACAGATCATTTCCTCGCGTTTCTTCTTTGTTGCCCCATGCATTAACACGGGACAGAGTACCGTATTCTACACTTGCCCTTTTAATTTGATCAGTATCTTCCTGATACGTACCGCACCACTTCTCTCCGTCTGAGCCAGGTATTACTAGCTCTAATTTACTCCTCTATTTCCCGGATTCTGGAACTCAAGATACTTGAAACTTGACATTTTCGGTATTGCCTGCCCATCTAGCTTCAAGGCTAATTCTTGAGTGTCCACACTATTGAAATCACATGCTTATTTTGAGCCCATGATTCTCCAATACGTCTCTCCAGTCATCAAGATCCTCTTCTAGACTATCTTTAGGCTTGGAAGGAATAGAGTTTTCTTTAAATGGTAAATCTTAGTAAACATCGATTTTACCAGACACCCACCAACAGACGAAAAAATATTTCCATTGATAATAAGCAAAATGTATAGATAGGCAAAGTAAGAAAAATGCTGCTTGAGAACGTAGTAGAGACTGTCCTTAAATCAGTGGTTCTCAAACGTTTGTGCTGGTGACCCCTTTCACATAGCAAGCCTCTGAGTGCAAGTGCCCTTATAAATTAAAACACTTTTTTGTATATTTAGCACCATTATAAATGCTGGAAGCAAAGCAAGGTTTGGGGTGGAGGCTGACAGCTCACGACCCCCCATGTAATATCCTCGCGACCCCCCTGAGGGGCCCCGACCCCCAGTTTCAGAACGCCTGCCTTCAATAATTGTTGTAAATGTATTGTATAACCCAGGCCACAAAACTTCCCCGAAATAATTCCTAGAGTCGATCTTTTAGAAAAACATCCAATCTTGATGTGAGGGCATTCAGGACGAAATTGAACAAGAAAGGGATCGGTGCTTTTTGAAGTGGGAGGGCTCTCCCGGGCTTCCTTCATTTGTTCAAAATCCTGTTCCACTGATCCTTTATGGGACTACCATCAGTCAACCGCCCACCAGTTTCATCTTTCATGAACCTCACTTTCTATATATTTTCGGTGCTTGTCCTGTCCTTTTGCCAGTCGATACGCTTCTTTTTCCCATTCCCGTGTTCCAAGTCGTGCATAAAGTTCCTCAACGTCCTTTGCTTTCGCTTTTGCAACTACATTCTTGTATGCCTCCTCCTACTCTTTTGACAGGTTTAAACTTTTCCCCGTTATCTTTTAACCCTTCTTTTACTTCCTCGCCCCACCACCAGATTTCTTTGGGAGTGAAGCTTTCCTTTTTGATTCACCCACCACTTGTCACTATAAAATCCCCAGATTTATCCACTTCTTCTGCACATGGTGCCGACCTCACCTTCTCCATAACCGCTCCCTAAAGGCCTTTTCAGCTTCACCCTGTAGTTTTTGCCACCTTATCTGTGGTGTTATCCTCTTTGCTTTTCTCTATACCTTTGTCCTAAGAAACGTATCCAAGGTGAGGGGTCTCTGTTGACTGGTAACGCTCCCTCCCACAATCACTTTGCAATTCCTTTCATATCATTTATTTTCCGGATCCAAATTAAGTAGAGGCATATTATTCTAGGCCCTGCGTTAATGAAGTATGTTGACACAGGTTCTGCATTAATGTGGATACATTGATTGTCAGCCCTCCGTGAATATGTATATTGTCACTGGAGCTAAATTAATTACATACGTGTGATTGTAGGCCCTGCGTTAATTGGTAGATTGACCCAGAGTCCTGGTAAATTATGGGTATGTTATTGTAGGTCTTACAATAAGTCAGTTGTGTTGTCCCAAGGTGCTGAATCCATCCCCACCAGTAATAAACCAAATGATACTGTAGGACCTACATAAATAGCCGCATATTATTGTAGCCCTCAAATGAATATGCATATATTCTTGTAGGGCCTACAATAATACATCACTGGCAACCTCCTTTAACAAACACCTTCACACACAGCCCCATCCAACTTGAACTGTTATTGTAGGACCGACCTTAATTGGTATCCCCTCTGCGCATGCGCCCTGAGGCCCAACGCTCAGGCGCTGCACAGGGTGAAGGCACAGCGCGCGCGCAGCACGGGCACGTGCCTGCGGCGCTTGGAACGTGCTCCCCCCCGCTGCGCGCAGGCGCATGCGCACGGACACCCGCCAGCCCACCGGCGGCGCAGGCGCACAACCTCCCTTGCCCGACCGCTGCTTACCGCACCGGACGCGACCGAACCCGCCCGGAGAGACGCGCTGAACCGGAAGCGGTTCTTTCCCAAACCGGAAGGGGAAGCTAGGGCGAGGGCGGCGGCGCTGGGCGGGGGGGGGCAGCCTCCGTGAACTGGGGACTGTGGGGAACGGAGCTGGGCTGACGGCGGCGGGTTTTCCTCAGTGCGCCTGCGCAGAGACCGGCCCGCTTTCACTGCGCCTGCGCAGGAGGCCTAGCAGCGTGAGGTTTCCCCTATCGCGCAGGCGCAAACCCCACCTCATTCGATCCGCGCATGCGCATTGCAGGACAGCAGTGAGGGAAAGCCTTACTGCAGCACTGCATGGTGGGAATTGTAGTCTCCATGGGTCATGTGACCTAGGGCCCTGCCTTCTAGGGCTTGCAGTGCCCTGGGCTCCTGGAGCAGCAGTGCATGCTGGGATAGAGACAGTCGTGCTTCGGGAGACCCCCTCCCAGCAAGAGCAATGCATGCTGGGATATGTAGTTCCCTGAGGTGGGGGGCAGAATGAGGCGCATTGCATACTGGGATCTGTAGTTCCCCGGGCTGGGGGGGGGGCAGGATGAGGCGCATTGCACACTGGGATTTGTGGTTCCCTGGGGAGGATGAGGTGCAGTGCATGCTGGGATTTGCAGTTTCTTGGGGAGCCAATTGCAGGAATTTATAGCAAATTGGGGGGGGGGGGCAATCAGGAACGGTGCATGCTGGGAGTTCTAGCCCAACACCCCCTCCCCCCCCCAAAAAAAGTAGGTCGGCTTAACGAGCTCATGCGATTTATTGAAAAGAGAATGAACATGGGGGGGCTGCTCCCCCTTTGCCTGCTGCTCTTTGAGGCCTATGGGGGGGGCGTCTTCGGGGGCCACGGCGTCCTCCCGTCTCTGTGGGGGTGAGAAGGGTGGAACCAGGACTCCTGCCGCTGGGGATCCCAGCAAAGTCTCCAGCTCTCCCGAGGGAATCGCCCTGTGCAGTGCCCGATTACCCTCCTCCTGGGAGACACGGCACCCACCTTTAGCCAGCTCATAAGTGAAGTGGGGGAGGGGAGCCCAGGGCTGGGCTAGCAGGGGCTGCGGGTCGGGAGTGTGGGGCACCGGCAGAGCTGGGGACGGCACCCACGGGGTTAATACCCTTTCCCTTTGTGACATCCGAGTCCATTTGATGACATCACATCAGAGGAGGAGGAGCTTAGGCAGCCACACCCATGCATTCAATGACATCACTGCCTGGAGGTGTGGCTTGGTGCATGTGATGTCACAATGAATTAGGCGTGGCTTCCTGCAGGACCCGCCCCTTGCTGGTGCTATTTGATGGTGTCACTCTGCCCAGACACCTGGGCAGACCCTTTGATGACATCACAGTAGATAGGGTGTGACTTGTTCCACACAGTGATGTCACCAATAGGGGTGTGGCTTGTTCCACTCAGTGATGTCACCACCAATGGCGGTGTGGCTTTATCAACCAGTGACATCACCACCAATGGGGGCGTGGCTTGCCACCTCTGATGAGGCCCCAGTAAGATGGGTGGGGCTTGTTGCATTGTGAGGACCTCCCCGGTGAGCAGCCAATAGCCCTCGTCCCATTGAATGACATCATGAGTGGAGGTGTGGCTTGGGCCACTGGGTGACATCACCCTCCATGGGGGCGTGGCTTGGTCCATCCGATGACATCACCGCCTGGGTTGGACGGGGCAGGGCTCAGCCCACAGAGAGCCAGGAATGGGGTGGGATCGTGAGGGGCTGGGGGCAGTTACCTAGTAGGGGGGGTCAGCCAGGGAAGCAGATGGAGCAGCACTCCAGGCAGATTTCCAGGCAGTCGCCGGAGTCGCAGCAGCCCTGGAGGAGCCCGCACCCCCCTCCGCAGGGGCAGCCGCCTCCCCCGCAGCCCTGACCCGAGGGGTCCCCCCCGGCGCAGCACCCCCCCGCCAGGCACAGCGCCCCGCAGCCCAGGCCGTCGAGCGCCAGGGAGCAGAGCGCCAGGAACTCGCAGAACAGGCAGGCCAGGGCACAGTGAGCGCAGTGGTCTGGGGGAGAGAAAGAGGGGGCAGAGGGTGAGCTAAGCCGAAGAGAGAACCCAGGAGTCTGGGATCCCAGGCCACCCCCAACCCCTAGACCCCACTCCCCTCCCAGAGGCGGGGAGAGAACCCAGGAGTCCTGGTGCCCAGCCCCCCCCCGCTCTAACCACTGGACCCCACTCCCCTCCCAGAGCCGGGGAGAGAACCCAGGAGTCCTGGTGCCCAGCCCCCCCCTGCTCTAACCACTGGACCCCACCCCCCTCCCAGAGCCGGGGAGAGAACCCAGGAGTCCTGGTGCCCAGCCCCCCC
>QXTE01001098.1:11554-29342 GCA_003942145.1 Platysternon megacephalum
GGCCTTCTCTCTGCATATTTATCGACACTACTGCCCCTGAAGGTGCTGAACAAGATCAAACAGGACAAAGCCAGGGTTGTCCTAATTGCACGAACTTGGCCAAGAGACGTTAATTGATTTGTCTCACTTTGTCTGTCCTTTCTCCTTCCAGTCATTCCTCATTTGTTATCGCACAGTTCTGGGCACTCTTCCTCTCAGAGCTTGACTCCTCGATGGTTCTTGGGGAATAGTGAATACTCAACAGAGGTACAACAGGTCCTATTAAACAGCAGAAAGATCTGGAGCAGAGCTAGCTACTTTGAAAAGTAGAGATTTCATCACTGGTGTTTTCACTGGCAGCTTTTCCTACCCATTCCCCTCTTTGCTGTTCTTGATAATCTTTTGGAATTAAGAAGATCAGACCTTAGCTTGAGTTCTGTCAAAGATCTGGTAGTAATCACAACTTTCCATTTACCGGGGGGCGGGGGGGGGGATGTTCAGTATTTGCCTACCCCACAATGACAGAGTTCATTAAAGTACTGATACATTTATTCCCACAAATAAGCCAACCTACTCTGGTATGAGGCTTGAACTTGGTCCTTAACAACTTCATGGAACCTTCATTTGTGCCTCTAGCTACAGTAGTTGTTTTCCATTCCCCTTACCTATTAAATGGCATCACTTCTGCACATGGGCCTGATAGGGGCATTAATATTGGACCCCCTTTACAGTATTAAGGAAAAAGTTTCATTACAGCCTCATCTCAAACTTCTACCTACAGCATTCTTCGGTTTCCGCACTGACCAGGCCATAGACCTTCCTCTGGATGTGTGGTTCCCCCTCCCCCACTCCGCTTCCCAGCCACACCAGTCCAGGGAAGAATCTGCATTCCATACTCTGAATGTCGGAAGGGGGTTAGCTTTGTATCTGGACAGAGCCAGACCATTTAGAAACTCTGACTGTTCCTTTTGTGGCTCGATCAGAAGAATATACACTTTCCACCCAAAAGACTTAAAAATGCATTTCTGGGTATATTCTGACCTGTTATAAGCTCACTAATGTTCTGTCCCTTTCTAGAGTAATTGCCCACTCAACTAGATCTCAATCCACTTCTATGGCACAGTTGAAAAGTGTGCCAGTCACTGAAATTTGCAAAGTTGCAATTTGGTGATCAGTTCAGTTTTTCCAAACAGTATGTCTTGGTACATGCTTCCAGGTCAGATCCTGCTTTTGACAGTGCTGTTTTGTCAGCAGTCTTAAATCTGACTCCAAAGTTGCTCCCTCCTATGGATGCTGGTTGGCAGTTGCTTGAAGTGGAGCACCCATCAGGACACTACTTGAGAAAGGAAAGGTGGTTTAATTTTACAGGAACTGAAGTTCTTAGAGATGTCTTGATAGGTGCTCTACTGTTTTCCCTCTGCTTTGCAGTCTGTCTTTTGGTGATAGCGAAGGAACTGAGGGCTATTTGCCTGCACTGCTTCCCGTATTCTTGATACGGGACATGAGGTGGTCTGGAGCCACATGCGTGTGCTGAACAGGCACTGCTACTGAAAATGTCAGAGATGTACCTTAAGTGGAGTGCATGTAGGGGGGTGCACCTTGAAGAACTCGAGTTACTATACAAAGTTACTAACCTCTCAATCTACAAGTGGCCTTATTTAAACAATAGACTACACTTGGATTAAGTAAGAATTCTACGTTCGGTCAAGAATTGGTGGATGACGAACTGTATTCAATGGGCGGATGCATAATTGAACCTTATTTATAAATAAAAATACACAAATTGACTTTAATACTAAGTACCGTAAGAATTATTTTCTTTTAAATATAAACTGCAGTCGAGATGCTCTGAACACCTGAGTTCACACCATGTTGGGCAGTTGGATATTCCCTGTTAGTACCTTGCAGCATGTGAGTGAAATCAGTCTCTTATTTGTAACTGGCTTGACATTCATAAGTAGACTAAATTTCCTTGCACTTAAAAGTTTGATTTCTTCAGAGGCTTCCCTTAATGTATACGAGTTCAACCTCCTGGACATCATTGATTCTTGGGCATCTCTCGGGTCTTTCCTGATGTTGAGTTTTTGCATGTTGATTATCTTGATAGCTATATTTAAAAAAAAGAAAAACGAAGAGAAGTGAAAAGAATGTTTTGTGGCCGGAGCATAATGCTGCAAGTCACACTGTTAACTACCAAAGAAAGTAGGCTGAAGGACGTAACGGGGTCTGATTTGTTTAATAGCTTGTGGAGCAATAATCTTGAGTACTACTTTCTCTTTAACCACAAACAAACAAAACCTAAACAAACAAACAAAAAACCCACCCTGGTATCTATGAAACTAGTTAGGTGATAGCACTTAAGGTACACAACAAAGAAGATTTGGGTTCTAAGACCACACTGGAGATGTGTAGTTGTAAATAAGTGCATCATACATTTCTATGATATTTATAAAAAAACCTGAATAAATGTAAGTGAAACTACAGAATTGCTTAAGTAAATGTGTAAAATATAGTGTCTCTTCCTGGTTAGTAAAACCAATCCCACCAAATGTAGCCTAAAGGCTATATTTAGTTGCAGTTCACATGTTTTAATGGTTACCAACGAATGAGCATCAACCTTACCTTGGGGGGAGGGGGGAATAAAGTACAGATAGAAATCTAGATTAAAATAAATGATTTAAAACAAGATTTCTTGCTTGCTGATTAAAATTTGACTCCTATCACTTTGATTTTAAATCAGTCCATCCTGGCAATGTGCAGCATAGGGATGTCAGAGCTGTCAATCGTCCAGATTACTTTTAAGTATCCATTGTGTCATCTACTTTACCTGCTGGTTAACAAATCTGCCTTGAAAATGAGTTAGTAGCTGTCAGCTATTGGGGATAAAATGTACATACAGGAATTGAAGTGAGGTTAATGAAACTTTTCTGTCTTGACTGAAAACATACTTATTTTTTTATTTCAATAGTTGAACCCATTGTGAGCCTAACAAAGGGACCAAACTCTTTAATAGATGGTGAAAATCAGACAATAGCAGCCATTTGTACAGCAGCCACTGGAAAACCTGCTGCAGATATTGATTGGGAAGGAGGTCTTGGAGAAATGGAATCCAGTTCTACTTTATTTCCAAATGAAACTGTGACGGTTGTCAGTCAGTACAAACTCATACCCACCAAATTTGCCAGAGGAAGACGCATAACTTGTGTTGTGAGGCATCCGGCTTTGAAAAAAGAGCTGAGATATCCTTACACATTGGACATACTATGTAAGTATACAACAAGCTAACTATTACTTTTACAGCTGCTATCCTGTCATATTACAACTAGGCCTTAGAGTACGTTCCATCGGTAGATCTGCAAGCAGTGTACAAAGAAGGTCAGTATCATTGCCCCAACACACATATGGGAGAAACAGAGCTAGGGAGAGGTGAAGTGAGTTGACCAAGGACTTGCAGCAGGCCACTGGCTGAGCTGGGAGTAGAACCCATGTCTCCTGAGACCCAATCGGTTGCCCTACTTGCTGAGACACATTGCCTCTTAACTTTTAATTAACT
Source organism: Platysternon megacephalum (assembly GCA_003942145.1). NCBI lineage: Eukaryota > Metazoa > Chordata > Testudines > Platysternidae > Platysternon > Platysternon megacephalum. The sequence goes on from QXTE01001098.1 coordinate 15,087, forward strand.
TGATTTAATTACCCATTTATATTCCTCCTATGTTTCTTCATGGACCCTTATTTTTTAACAAATGTGACTAATACTCAGATGTTGAAGCTGAAAATTCAATTCCTCCTCTTAAGCTTTACAGGGACTTGTTATAAGCAAAATCTGTTTTCCCATTCAAGAAGAATTGAGGTATTTAAAAATACTTGAAATGGTGGTTACCATTTCTTTCACACTTGGAATAATACAAGTCATGATATTCCCAAAGAACTTCAGTGATGAAAAATGTTCTGGGGTAACTATGCTTAACCAGACCACTCACTACCTACTGAGAGCGTTAGAGATAGCGTGGATAATTTGAGAATCCCTCCACTTGGAAGTTTATTTTCTTTCTTAATATAGATTGTTTTTTTGGTTTGTTAAACTTGATGTCCTTAAAAGAAACAAGTGACAGAAGATGATAAATTACCAAGCCCCCCTCATTATTTGACCCTAAGTTCTACCTTGTAATAATAATCTTTATAATTTCATAACTGCACCTTCTATCTCAGCTGTAGAAATTTGCAGCGCTTTCATCTGTTAGCAATGTTTGTGTCTTTACTGCAGCAAATAAGTTTCTGTGTATGACCAGATTGTTTTGGATTCTGCATCTTTACTATTGTTAGTGTAACCCTTCTGCCCGTCTGAGTTGGCAGCAACAAGGGCCGGGTTCAGTATCTAGGGGTTCTGTTTCAATAACGCAATGCAAAACCGGCTCGAGCCCCCACCCAGTGACCTGGGACAATTATATACCACCCCCGGGCACCTCTAAGAGGCAATACTTCCCCTCTCGCAAGCACGGAGTCTGAGTGTAGCAAACTCCTTTTAATAAAGCAGGGAAACAATACGGCATTATGTTGGGGAAACACCACAAACAGGATTCATAACACAAACCATGAGCAAAAGACCCACCCCCAAGTAAGTTTGGCAGTATCCTTTTCCCCTCAGGGTCTTAAGTCCAACAACCCAAAAGTCTCTTGAGTCCAGCAACCCAAAAATCACCCAGAAGTCCAACAACCCAAAAGTCTCTGTCCCTGGTCAGTGCAGCCCCAGAGTTCAAAAGTTTATCTGCAAAGTTTTACCCCCCAGCCTGGGTGGAAGGGGAGGGGGAGAAAGGGACGCGCGGGGTTTAACAGGCACCTTACATGGTCCGAGGCTGACTGCCCCACCTCTCTGTGGGGTTCTGCTACAGCCTTCACCACGAGCCACTCTACTCCACCAGCTGTCCCGTGGGCCGCTCCAATCCTCCCACAACTCCTTCACTCTGCCAGCCGCTTAGCAATATATCTTCAGGCTCCCCCACTAGTTAACAGAGCACTCAGTGATCTCAGCTCTTAGTAATTTTAGCTCTTTGGTGATTTCAGCTTGTAGTAGAGAAGCCCCATTGCTGGTGCATCATTAGCCCAAAGTGAATTCAGCATAGCAGCCTGTAACTAGACTCCTAATAGAATCAAAATTAGCTCTGCTATTATACAGTGGAGAGAGAAGACAGTGCAATTGGTATTTCAGGCTCTCAAGGGGCACACATCCCATCCGGTACAAATGCCTGTCCCCAGCTTCTCTCAATTCACTGGGCTTTGGAACCCATGTCCCCTGTCTAGCAAGTGCTACTTAGTTGATGGTGAGTCCCTCTGTCATAACCAGTTCCACTGGCCTTGATTCACATAATCATGGTAACAACCCTTTATTCTTCCTGCCCCAATCCCATAGAAACTGGGGATCCCACAGCAACCAAAGTGACCATTTTGGGCTGCTGTGGGCTCATGCTAGGCGGAGTGGGTGTGCCTATGCAAACAAGATCAGCCCCTGAAGTTCTTTTCCACAACTCACCACAATTCACCACCAGATGCCAGGGTAGAGCTCATCCTGACTCTGCTTACATCAGCATATCACAAGCAAAAAGTATGGCACATGTACTACTTACATTTCAGTTCATTAACAAATAAAACAATAAAAGACCTCTTTCTAGCCCTTTGCTGTTGAACTTCTGGCTACTTGAAAAACTCTGTCTCGATGGTCACAGATTAAAGCCCTAACAAATTTAGGGCTTGTTTACAATGCCTTGCCGTTTGGATTGTGGGAGTGTGAATATCATTGCACACCAAGTGCTGAGCTGCAACGCCCCCATGTGGATGCCGTGGGTGTGAACTAAGAGGTTCTTAAAACAGGACTACATGAGTGTGAAGTTAGGAACCTCTTAATTCACACCCACGGCATCTGTGCAGGGGAGTTGAAGTGCAGCACTTGACGTGCAGTCCTTTCCACACTCCCAGAGTCCAAACTGCAGTTTGAAGACATGGCCTTAGCATATCTGCCTAGATTGACCAGTAATAATTCTGTGCTCCGATGGCCTGCTGACTTTGACAAGAGTTGCCCCCAAAATAAATTCCAGTCAGTTTCTCCCCATTGAAGAGTAACTTGTAACTTGCCATAAATAAGTTGAATTTCTTAAAACGTTACATTGTATGCTGTGTTGGTCATTTTGATGTGCTGTTACCAACTTTAGTCCACATAACCCAGAATGGATGCCTAAAGTTGGGCTATCAAATATATAACCAGAATTTTCAAAAGTCCAGAAAAAATGGGGTTCCTAAGGATTCAAAATGTTAGCTTTAGGCATCCATTTTCAAACACAAACTATAACACACTAATGGGTGTGCAAGAGAGGGGGAAAGGAAGTGTAGGATGTAGATCTCAGAATAGAAAAAGCTTGTAGTTTACATCTATTGATGGGTTAGAGTAACTTAATTACACCTCTACCTCGACATAACACTGCCCTCAGGAGCCAAAAAATCTTACCGCGTTATAGGTGAAACCGCGTTATATTGAACTTGCTTTGATCCATCGGAGTGCACAGCCCCACCCCCCCGGAGCACTGCTTTACCGCGTTACATCCAAATACGTGTTATATCGGGTAGCGTTATATCGAGGTAGAGGTGTACTGCTTCAGAAAAGCAACTGAGTGGTAAAAAGATTTTAAAGATACTTTCTCTCCTTACTGAACATCAGGTCCCTTGCTGTAATCTGTTCTATCAAAAAATTAAATATTTACCATCAGTTACTAGTTGGTGGCATAAACACATGACCAAAAGAGAATTTTCAGTAAATTTAAACAACTGTTTCTTTTTATGGTTACCACTGGTAATCCATTTGGTGTATTAGGGACCTGGAATGATGTTGAGACTTTAATATAATTATTGATTTTTTTTGCCTTCAGTCATCTTGGGGCAATACCATAATAAATAAACTTATGGTCTGAGAATACTATTGATAGTAAAATTGTTAACATGGAATCAGGAAACATTTGAAATGGTATTAAAAGACTAAAATTATGATCTATTCCAAGTAATACACAACCTCCTATAACATAGCCTTACAGTATCCTATCAAGTAAACCCACTATTAAAAACTTGTAAGATTGTAAAGAACATTTTTGAAAGACAAGTATGTTCTATTCAATCAATGAACTGTTAACAATTTTAGAACAGTCTGTATTGGAGGATTGGCTGGATTTAATGTCTGTAATTGAATTTGGAAAGAACTTTAGACTATGTTATGCATCTTTTCCCCGGTATTAGTTAGAAACGAAGAAACGTTAACACCTTCCAAAACAAATTATAAAAAGATACGGGACTTCATACTCATGAGAACTTGCCTAGTGTTCTTTAAAATTGTGTTGAGCATGAATAGAGAAGCAGTTCTGCTTAGTGCTTTGTTTCAACGTATACTAACAGTCTTCAACTGAGTTCTGAATCTCTACCCTTGAACCGAGTAGAGTATTAGAATAATAGAATCATAGAATATCAGGGTTGGAAGGGACCTCAGGAGGTCATCTAGTCCAACCCCCTGCTCAAAGCAGGACCTAATCCCAACTAAATCATCCCAGCCAGGGCTTTGTCAAGCCTGACCTTAAAAACCTCTAAGGAAGGAGATTCCACCACCTCCCTAGGTAACCCATTCCAGTGCTTCACCACCCTCCTAGTGAAAAAGTTTTTCCTAATATCCAATCTAAACCTCCCCCACTGCAACTTGAGACCATTACTCCTTGTTCTGTCATCTGGTACCACTGAGAACAGTCTAGATCCATCCTCTTTGGAACCCCCTTTCAGGTAGTTGAAAGCAGCTATCAAATCCCCCCTCATTCTTCTCTTCTGCAGACTAAACAATCCCAGTTCCCTCAGCCTCTCCTCATAACTCATGTGCTCCAGCCCCCTAATCATTTTTGTTGCCCTCCGCTGGACTCTTTCCAATTTTTCCACATCCTTCTTGTAGTGTGGGGCCCAAAACTGGACACAGTACTCCAGGTGAGGCCTCACCAATGTCGAANATGAATAAGGAAGGACGTTATCATAAGGTGGTTTTTTATGTGTAAATATAAAATGAAGATTAACTGACTATTAAGGCAGTCCTGTTGAGGAAGACTACCAGTTTTTAAACTGCTACTCCCTACATGTCATTTGCATTAGTGCGCAGTCTGGAGAGAAAAATGCTGCATCCTTACATTATTGATGACAATAGCTGAAGAGAGACCTGCCTAATAGGAAATTGCCAGTCTCTATAATGTAACCTTTCCGGCCTAGCCCAGTAGCAATAACCAATATCCATAATATGCCTCAAACATAAATTAATAACACTAAACTATATAAGAGTTGGAAAGATGTGGCTTCAGTGAGACGAGAGAGAGATTTCAAGCCTTGCTCTCCTTTTCAACCTTTGTGCCACCCGCATTTGGAGGAAGTAGTTGAGCCTGCTGTCCTGGACTGAGAGCAACTATCCTACTCTGAATTCTGACCTCATATTACTTAAGTGTGCCAGACCTTTACTTGTTACTGTAGCAGACCCTTCCAATTGGTGTGTCAATTATATTTGAATGTCTACATTGTGTTGTAGAATACTGTGAATTTGCCCCAAGCATACCAGTTGAAGCCTTCCAATAAGTGTGTATTTAAAACTGTCAGACATTTTCTACAGCCCGGTTAGTGTGAGATTCTGTGGGCAAGACTGCTGTACTGAGGGGTTGAAAGAAGTTGGGAAGATTGGATTCAGACTGGAGCCATTGTCACTATTAATTGCTCTTTGAGTCCTTTGAAAAGAAATAAAACAAAATTAAACACAGAATACGCGAAAGTTCCTTGTTGGTTTGACGAGTAGTATTAACATAGGGGCAGTGCAGATACCTACTACAGTATAAATCATTAGCCAGAAGTTACTCATGTCGTATGTGCAATTCATCATTTTCCACCGTGTAATATGAATTTTTTTGAATTCAGAGAATTTGGTATATTTGAACGATTGAAGTTAGCACTGCATTATGCTAAAATTGGCATTGTTGACGTAAAGACTATAGAATTATCTCCGCTTGTTTCAGTTAACAAACTAAAAACTTATGGGGCCCACTGATTTGCTTTATGTTAAGTCTCTGATGCCAACTACCCATGTATACATGTAATTTCCTAAGCTTTCCAGGTAGGACTCCCATTGCTCATTGGAGATTAAGCACTGCCATACTCCAAAGAGAAACTGCTGAGCTTCAGTTCATTTGCAAATTTGACACCATCAGGATTAAACAAAGACTGTGACTGGCTAGCCAACTACAGAACCAGTTTCTCCTCCCTTGGTGTTCACACCTCAACTGCTAGCAGAGGACCTCACCCTCCCTGACTGAACTAACCTCGTTATCTCCAGACTGATTCTTGCCTGCATATTTATACCTGCCTCTGGAAATTTCCATTACATGCGTCTGAAGAACTGGGTATTCACCCACAAAAGCTTATGCTCCAATACATCTGTTAGTCTTAAAGGTGCCACAGGACTCTCTGTTGCACTGCCATACTGTTAGTTCAATACAACATGTAGACGTATCATTCTAAACAATGCATGTCTCCTTTTAAGTAATGTACTTTGACTATTGGAATGTGACATGACTCATATTTTATAGATGCCCCTGAAGTTTCAGTAACTGGGTATGATGGAAACTGGTTCATTGGAAGAGAGCATGTTCAGCTCCAGTGTAATGCTGACGCAAATCCACTGCCCATGGAATTTACATGGACCAGGTGAGTGTTCATGAAAACCAAAGATGAATGTTTCCATGTAAGTACACAATTAACATTTTAATGAAGGAGAGTTTTGAAGGGTGTTACTGGCTTACGACCTAGTGGAAACAAGGCCCTTTAACTGCTACTAGCTTGTCTGGTTTCAGTACATGACTAACGCACATTGTGTGTAGTTAGAAATGACTGCTATTGAAATATGTCCCATACTGATGCATCAGACATATGGATTCAGACATGTGGATGTTGTAAAGAAAAATATTGGCCTTATATAGTTGATGGCTCCTAAGGAAAGGGGAGCAGTAGCAATTGGGGGAATTATTATGAAGTCTGAGCAGTTACCAATGCTTTAGGATAAATCCACTTATTTTTATAAATAGAATAACTTCTTTGACAGGTGATTGTGATATTGAGTTTCTTGGGCTTAGTGTAAGACATTGCAAGCACCTGTTGCCTAGTCTTCCTCCACATTTAAACCAGTTGGATTAAAAAAAAATCCCCTCCTATCCTCTCCAACATGTTATGGTGCAGGTTAAAAGTAATAAGGACAAATAACTAATCTAGTTTTAAAAGATATGTTAACCTTCTCAGTAAAGGGGCTTTCATAACACTTAAACCAATTCCCAGATTGAATTTCATTCCTCATGTGGTATAGACAAGTCTAATGTGGTTTGTAAAAGCAGAGAACTTAATTTCAAGAAATTGTAGATGAACTTGTATACAAATTTCTTGTAATAAACTCTTTGGCAGAAACTTAATCATTCTAAGAATGCCGACTTTAAAAAGTTGAGGTTGCAATTTATTGGCAGGATACTGGGCTACAATGCAGAGGGTCAGACCACTATTATGCAAGGCTGGATAGCCGGGTCATGTGTGGGGTTGTACTTGCTTCTGAAAAATGAACGAAGTAGTGGCATTATGGGGAAGGCAAAGGTAGAATCTCATCTGTACCTCTTTGGCCCAGAAAAAATTTCAGTTGAAGTTGATTTCAAATAAGGTTAAAATCTAAATAATGCTTTTGAAGAAATACAGAATTGAACTGGTGCAGAATAGCTGTATTTTTGCGTTTTGTCCACTGAATTTTAAGGTAAAAGGGCTAGGATGTATTCTCAGTAATAGTAATAAACATGCTGAGCGATCTTAATAACCTGGAAGTAGATGGACAAATCTGTACACAACAAGGGTTAATGAATCCTTGTTTGGCTGGGGAGATGACAAATGAGTGTGTATTGCGGCAGTGTGCTGTGTTCACGCAATGAAATGACAATAAAAGTCCATGCATGTACAATGAAAAATAACTTAAACAAGTACAAAGTTGTGCCTGTTTAGCCATTTGACTCCTATGGTGGGAAGACTTTGAGATTGGCAAGCAGGACAGCTATTAAGCTGCAGGAATAAAACATTTCTATAGTTGTCTAGCAGTCACTGGCCTATAGTCAACAAGATCTCAAGTGGAAGGAAGTCTGAGGATGTTCATTCACTGTACATGTTGAATTTTTAGGGTACTGTTCATGAAAAGTAGTTGTAGCGTGTGGCGTTGCATGGCAGACTGTGTTGACACTTCACTCATGGAAATAACACACACACACAGCAGCAAAGAATCCTGTGGCACCTTATAGACTAACAGACGTTTTGCAGCATGAGCTTTCGTGGGTGAATACCCACTTCTTCGGATGTAAGTAGGCATTCACGAAAGCTCATGCTGCAAAACGTCTGTTAGTCTATAAGGTGCCACAGGATTCTTTGCTGCTTTTACAGATCCAGACTAACACGGCTACCCCTCTAATACTTGACACACACACACACACACATTCTTCTTTGAGTAGTGTCTCTGGGGGTGCTCTACGTCAGTATACGCTGCCTGCTCGTGCACTCTTGATCAGCGATTTTTGTCAGTGGCATCCGCACCTATGTCCTCTTCACCCTCATACCCCAATAAACTGCCAGTGTCTTGCAACAGAGCAGTCCGTGCCCAGTAGTTGAACTATGCAGCTGGCTACCCTTTGCTTTCTTATGCCTTTCTCATTTTAGTTTCTTCTTCGTTTTTTTTTTCTGTTCGCACAAGTTCACGCTTTGAGAGGGTTCACCCCTTCTTTCCTCTGGGTCCCTGTTCTCTCCCTCACCCCCGCCCTCCCCTCCCAGCCCTCATCCACAGTCCCACGTGTGGGTTATGCTGAAGACCCTGGACTTCAAACCTTTCCATATGTGACACAAGTCCTTCCCTTGGCGTGATGGAGATTCAACCTGCCTCTCTGCTGCTTGGGAGAAATCCACATTCCCTCTAAATGTAAAGTCTACTTAAGATTTAAAAACAGATCTAAAAACTTGAGGTAGGAAAAACATACATTCCTATTTATGTAGTGCTATTTGAGACCCAGGCGGTAAGTCACCCCCAAATATATTGGTTCCATTGACCAGCTCTGCTTCGGCAGTAACCAAAGACACTGGACTTCCCAAGAAAAGACCCTATTCTCCAGAATCAGACGAAAAAGGGAAAGTCACTTCCTTGATCTGGGTCTCAAGAGACCTCATGTCCAAACACAGAGGTTGCTGAGGCTCCCTTTCCTGCAGTACTGTGACCACAGTAGCATACCTAGAAGTCATCTAGAGAGCTTCCAACACTGGCATCCGACTCAGCCTTCATTTTGAGATTCAGAGGCAAAGTCCTTATTGGTACAGTCTTCCATAGCCAGAAGTGAAAAGTGTACCATACCTATTCTGGTGCTGCATCTGGCACCACCCCATATGCTTACTCCTGAGAAAACACATCCACACGTCCTGGTACTGTCCAGACTCTTATCTCACAAAGACCTCCGAATCCTCAAAGAGCCGAATCACCATTATTGAAAGGTACTGAGAGGCACTCCCCACTGGTACCAACTCATTCCTCTGAGCTTGCTTACCCTCCATCCTCTTCTTCGATGGTGACTCACCCTGTGGTAGCGACACCATCCCCACACAGGCTCTTTGAGAGAGACTTCAAGCTGGTACTGTTACAAGATTCTCTGGAACTTCTTCACCAGCCTCTTTCTAACCCCAATTTTTATGTATGTGCAGGTATCCTTCTGGGGCCCCATACCAGTCTGTCCATGAGTACCTACAACATTTTCCTCCCCTTTTGGATAACATCCTCTGATTCAGGTGTCTGTACGAGGTTCCTCCACCTTCCAACCCTTCACCCTAGAAACTGACATTGAAAAAAGGAGCTCATAGCAAGAAATATACCGGTTAACAAAGCAATGATAATGTTGGGATCGTGCATTATTCCGTTATGCCTCATCACAGTGCGCTTGCTGGAACCCATGGGCTACTTATGGCGACCTTTGTTACACAGGATGCTTTCTCAAGAATTTGCTTCAGGAACATCAGCCAGTGCATCTAGGTTGTGCCCCACAGACCCATCCTCTACAGCAGGAACCAGTGGAAGAGGAAGAAACCTCACCTTCCTGCAAATCCCCCTCATCAGATGAGGGTCATGCCTACTTCAGCATCCTGTCCTACTGACTTTAAGGCCTTTCAAGAGTCCATGAAAAGCGTAGGAGGCACCTTACAAGTCCTGGTAAAGGAGATTTGGATTTCCTGACACTCCTTGTTGGATAACCTACATTCACCTCAGGGCAAGATTGTCTTGCCCATCTGTGAAGCTTTGCTTATTCTATTCCGTGGCAAATGAAGTGTGGTGAACTCCATCCGCTGTTGCACTTCTGCATAGATGAGTCTACAAAAAGTATTCTATCCCTCCCAGAGGCTCAGTATTTATTCGCTCAGCTCTCTGGTGGTCAAGACTTCTAATGAATGGAACAGACCGCATTAGTCCTGTTCAACACCATTGGACAAGGATCTAAAATGATTGGATCTGCTGGGTCATAAGAATTGCTAGTTGGCCTCCTGGTAGTTCAGAGTGGCCTGTTATCAAGTCCTGATGGCTAAATGTGACTTCAGTTTATTAAAAATTTTCATCTTATTGACTATGTGCCTCAGGAGCAGAGAGAACAATTTCAGGCCCTCATTGCAGAGGGTCAAACAGCTGCCAAGGCATCTCTCCAGGGTTTGTACAATTGTCAGTTGCATATAACGGTCTATGGTTATGGCAGTAGTCCTGTGCCAACCTTCCTAGCTGTGGTTTTCAGGCCTCCCCTGGGAGGTACAAAATACTATAGAGGACCTGCATTTTGAGGGCCCTCAAGTTGTTGAGTGACAACATGGATGGGTCCCTCCATTCTGTGAAGAACTAGTGGGTGACACTAAGTTCTCTAGGCAGCTGTATACCTGCAAATAAAGAAAATACATCCGGTTACAGACCGCTCAACATTTGTGCCCAGTCCACTCCCAACCTGTGAGAATGGCTGAACATCCCCTGCACATGCACACGCAGAAGAAACCCGAATTCCCTAAGGAAGGGGTTTCCCCTTCAGCAACCTCCCAGCCAGTGACATCTTCAATGTCTGTTTTGATCCATTGGTTGATGGTGGTAAACTACTTCTTGCTGTGGAGCTTATATTGCACTTATTCCCCTCCCGCCCTTATGGGGATTCTCTCTCCTATTACCTATCTTCCTGGGAGCTCATCACTTTGGACAGATGGATCCTAGAAGCAATTTTCACAGGCTTCTCCATCCAGTCCAGCTCCTTACCACCCCAGTCCTCTTTAGGGACCCTTCTCACAAAGACTTCTTAAGGCAGAAGGTAAAATTCCTCCTGGCTCTGGGGGAGATCGAACCTGTCCCATCAGACTTAATGGTCAGAGGATTCCGTTTCATCAGGATAAAATTCTCTTCTTGGTATTTTCTTGTCCAGAAGGCACCCCATGAGGGGTGGGGGGAGCAGACCAATTCTGGACCTCAGGACTTAAAACACCTCCATCCACTCCTGATCGTTCAGAATATGACCCTAGGAACAATAATTCCCTCTGTCTGGGAGGCTTTATTCCTTGAACCTTCAGGATTCTTGTTTCCATGTCGCCATTCATCCCTCACACAAGCAATTCCTATGCTTTGTGGTAGGCAAGGACCACCTTCCCATAAAAAGGTTCTGCACTGCAAAATGTATCAAGAACCTATTCAGGAACTAACACCAGCATGGGACCTCACTCTAGTTATCAACTCTTGGAGGAAACCTCCATTCGAACATATGGGGAGTTGTTCCCTCCTTCATTTGGCCCTTAAGACCTTATTCCTCGTAACCATTACTTTGGCCAGGAGTGTAAGAGCTTGGAACCTTGATGGTGGACCCACCGAATACAGTGCTCTACCAAAATAAGGTGACTTAGTTCCTAAGTCTTTTCTGAATTGCATGTTAAGCAGGAGATTAATCTACCAGTATTTACCCCAAGCCTCACTCTTCTAGAGAAGAAGTGAGCCACCATACACTTGATTTTTAAAGAGCTCTTGGCTTTTACCGTGACAAGAGTAGGCCCTTTTGGGTTTCCCCTGGACTTTTCATCTCCATTGCAGAAGGAATGAAAGGGGACATCTGATCTGCACCCAGGGGCTGTCCAAATGGGTTGAAGGTTGCATCCTCTTATGCTATGAAGTTTCATTGTTAATCCACCCTCCTCCCCTGAGAGTTACTGCTCATTCCAGCAGGACTCACTCTAGCCCCTTTCAAATATATACCCATTTCAGACATTTGCAGGGCAGCCACCTGGTCTTTGTCACCCATGTTTTACCAGCATTACACTCTTTCATGCCTGCCTCCAGGACTGACCTGGCCTTTGATGTTGTCCTGTGATCCATACTGAATCCACTTCCTTGGCACCCTGTTCCCTGATGGGAACCTGCTGACATGGAGCACCCATAGGGACACTACTCAGGTAATCTCTCCTCTCTCTTTACCTTGTATAGTAACTGGAGTTCTTCCAGACATATGTCCCTCAGGGTATGCCACTACCCAACATCCTTCCCCTCTGCCTCGGAGCCTGTCTTGAAACATTGGTGGTTGAGAAGAAATTGCACTGGCATTGGGTGTGCCCTCCCTATATATTCTTGAATCAAGTCACAGGGGTGTTCAGGGTTCAGATGTTGACCATAGACGCTGCTGACTGAAAACGCCTATCAAGAGAGCAAGGGCATGTGCATATCCTGATGTGGAGCACACATTTGGGGGGGGGGGGGGGCCCCTTTCGAAGNGAGCTCCAGTTACTGTAAAAGATAAATAACCTCTCCGCTCCTTTTTTGGTTAGTTGTAACCCCTGTATGCTCTAAAACCAACTAATTTCTTAATTAACAGTGAAGGATCATTTAAAGGTCCCCCTAAACAAACGTCTCTCAGCACATTAACAAAAACCAGCTGGCAGAGCCAATACATATGTGAAATCATACAGGCTGTTCAAGATAGAAATGAATTTGTGTTAAGCGCTACATTGAATACTGCAAATCTACTCAGAAAGCTCTTCCTCCTCCACACATTTGAATTGTAGGCCCTTGATAGTAGTCCGTCTCTCTTCCTCTAGAGATAGCAGTGCGGACGATAGGCATTTCCACTTGCATCAGCCTTGCATGTACTAACAAGATAGGGAGCTGTCGGTGGTCCTTTGGGTTTTGTAACTTTGTTTCTACAATCATCTGTTTTTCTGAAAATATTGCTCCCTAGTCTAAACTTTCCGATAAATCATGAGACATAAATTCAGGTCTTATTAAGCCCAAATGTATTATCCTGACTTTGTGTCTCAGACTTCCAGTAATGGTGATTTGAAGGACTGAATTAGTTAAATTGTCCTATTGGCAGTAAAACTATATTGTTACTAGTGAAAAGTCTTTTCTTAAAAATTTGACAGAACTTTGCTTTAGTTTCAGGCCACATTATTCCTTAACTTAATTCCATTGACATGATTTGGAGCTAAACTGGTGATAAAGTTGGTCTGTTTTAAGATTGCTCATTCTTGTAAATGTCTTTGGAAAATGTCCTTCATCCTTACTTCAAAAGATGGAAGATGATTTATTTACAGCCTACAAACCTGCCGAAGAGCACAAAAGACTACTCCTGAGGGCATTCTGCGCCAAAAAATTCTGCACACAATATTTTAAAATTCTGCAAATGTTATTTGTCAAATAAATGTGGAGGCTCCAGCCTGGCATGGGGAGCTCAGGACACTGGCTGCACAGAGATGGAAGATCACTGTGCAGCTCCACCGTGCCCCCCCGGGACACAGACTGAGCGGTGACATAGTGTGCCCCAGAAACACCCCAGGGCCCTACCCTATGTGCCAGGTGCAATAGGGCAGGCAGGATCCAAGTGTGGAGGGGCTGAGTGTGGGGGAATCCAGGTGTGGGTCGAGAGGGGTCTGTGTGGGGCAATCTGGGTGCGGGAGGCTTGGTGGGGGATCTGGGTGCGGGGGGGGGGGAGATCTGGGTGCACAGGGACTTGTTGGACAGTTCTGGGTGCACTGTTAATGGAACTCTGCAGGAGGGTCCAGGTGAAGATGGTCGGGGCTCAGTGTGAGGTATGGGTGGGGGCTCAGTGTGGGGATCCAGTGGGGTCAGGATCTAGGTGCAGCTGGTTGGGGCTTGGTAGGGTGGGTTGTTGGGGTGGTCCAGGTGCAGGGGGAGTGGGGCTAGTCGGGAGGATTCTGGTATAAGGGGGTCTGGATGCACGGGGAGCAGCTCCCTGTACAGAGATTCCTCAATGCAGCTGAGGAGCGATGGATATAGGAAGTATGGGGGATGATAGGGGGAAGGAGAGGAGGGAGTTGGCAGAGCTTCCGACAGCTGGGGGAGAAATCTGGGGATGGGTCTAACATGACCCCAGATGCCATGCAGGGGAAGAGGAAGTCCCGTCCTCCGTAGCCCAGACGGGACTAGCAGCTGAGCCCAGCTCAGGATAGGAGCCACCAGCCAGGTCTTTGCCAGTCCCGACCCCTGCCCCACAGTGATTTACCTCTCTGCCGGCTGCCCTGGGCACCGGAAACATACTGCCGGGGAGGGTTGCATGACCGTTCTTATGGCTTCCCTTTGCTTCCCCCATCAGAAAGGCATTTTTCTGTAGGGAAACAAAGAAATCTGTGGGGGACATAAATTAAGCGCAGTGGCGCAGAATTCTCCCAGGAGTAAAAGATTCAAAATTCCAACAGACTTGTAGTAGAAACAAACGAATTGACTTGACATTGATATTGTTCCTTTAACTGAAAGAATTTAATGTAACAAAATAATTGCATTCCACAGAGCAAGCTATTTTAAACATAAAATAATTAT
>QXTE01001099.1:0-30383 GCA_003942145.1 Platysternon megacephalum
TACATGGTCTCTGAGGGCCAGGAGCTCCTTGCACCGAATGCACACATACGCCACCCGCCTTAAAGTTGGACATCCTGGTGAATCAGAGCCTTAGGGAGCTTTGCGAACAGGGGCTGCTAACAGGGAGTTTCGCAAGGGAGTTCTCCAGGTAAAGGAGGAGCTAATACAGCATCTGTGGGGTAAGTGACTGTCTGTAGTGTGTGTTTGTTTGTGGTTGGGGGTTACTTGCTGTGTGCTGAGCTTGTGTTTGTCAGTCTGTTTGTTTGTTTGGTTGTTTGAGGGACGTGTGCTCTGGCTGGCAGTTGGAGGCAGGTTTGAAAGCTCGAAGCCTCTGGTAATTAGCTGAGCCTTAATCAGTGGGCGGGGCATTCACTCAGGCCAGGGCTTTATAAAGCCGCGCACAAGCGACCAGGGAGCTTTGAGAACAGGGGCTGCTAACAGGGAGTTTCGCAAGGGAGTTCTCCAGGTGAAGGAGGAGCTAATACAGCATCTGTGGGGTAAGTGACTGTCTGTAGTGTGTGTTTGTTTGTGATTGGGGGTTACTTGCTGTGTGCTGAACTTGTGTTTGTCAGTCTGTTTGTTTGTTTGTTTGAGGGACCGTGTGCTCTGGCTGGCAGTTGGAGGCAGGTTTGAAAGCTCGAAGCCTCTGGTAATTGGCTGAGCCTTAATCGGTGGGTGGGGCATTCACTCAGGCCAGGGCTTTATAAAGCCGCGCACAAGCGACCAGGGGCTACTAACAGGGAGTTTCGCAAGGGAGTTTAGAAGGGGAGTGGGAAGGGAGTGGGAGCCCCTCGCCGGCCGTAACCCCTTCCCCGTGGGGCCCCCCCTAAAACCTATAAACCGAACCACATTCCAAAACCCCTTCCTGTAAACCACCCTTCCACTAACTAGGAGACAATGCAGGCAGAAGCCCAGCAGCAGAGTTGGGCCTATCCAGTTTATTGCACTGAGTGTTGCATGTATGTGCCTTACTCAGTATCTCCCTAGTGCTGGCTGAGGAAGTCCTGGTACCTTGGGGTATGTCTACATCACACACTAAGCCCAGGCTCAGACTCAGGTTCAGGGACAACCCTCCCTTCCATCCACACAAATTAGTCTGATTTGTCCAAGAGCCTTCTTTTGACTTGGACCTGTGGACCATGCTACGAGGGGTCGCCCCAGGCATTTTGCAATGTGGACACAGCTCAAGTTCACATCACGAGACTTGGGTCTGAAGAGTTTACTAACACCATCCCACAATTCCTGAGGGCTATGCTTCACAGCCCTTCTATTCCAAAACTTGCAACTCACTTCCCAGAAATTGGAAGCAACCTCCTGGTTCAAATACAGCTGCTTGGCATTTAACACTTCATTTCCATGTGGCCTGCTCAACAGGAACGGACACAGGCTATGGCAATACGTATTAGCTATGACTAGCAGTAAGATGAATTCCTGAATGAAGTGCACTGGTAGTTGGCCAGAGGAACAGATCCAGATTCTGGTGCAAGGTGAGCAAGATGTTTGACTTTAGCAAGAGCACGAGAAATGATCACATCTACAATATTATATGTGAGCAGCTGGTGGGGCGGAGGGGGGGGGAGGGCAGATTGACTGGACAGCAGAACAATGCAGAGACCAGCTCAAGTGGCTGAAGCCAGACTACTGCAAAGTCAAGGATGCTAATAGCACCTCTGGAACTCTCCATTTTCCTGCCTCTTTTACAAGGAATTCAACCCACTAATGGAAACTGCATTAAGCACTGAGCTTCCAGGGTGCATGACAACAGTGAGGATGATGATTTCTTAACACCCCTCACAAGCACCACCGGAGGAGAGCCAACCACCAGATGAAGGGCAAGAAGCGACCCTGGAGCCAATGCCAATAACCAAAGCGGTTATGCCATTGGAGTAGCTACAGAACATTCTAGGCCTGTACTCAGAGGACCCATTTAGGGATAGTCCTGGGGAGCAGTCTGTTGCAGACACAGCATCAGAAGCTGTGCTGGAGCTGGAGCCTGTAAGTTTCTGCCTCCATGTTTGTTTTTAGTAATATATGGATGGGAGGGATGTCCAGCTTTTGAGCTTAAGTTACTATTACAAGCTGGGGGTTGTGTGGGCTTCCATTCAGGGGAGAACCCATGTCAATGTGGATTGAAAATGGACACTGCAAAAAAGAAGAAAAAATTAAACAAGCAGTTATAAAATTTTTACTACTTCCTCACTGATTGGTTATATATATGGGTTGGTGCTAAACAATTCATAGTCTCATGTACGCCTTCCATGCAATGCAGTACACCTTATAAACTGGGCATGCACATACTGTTCCTACCTACCTGTCACCAAAAACCTGGCTGTTATGAGTTCAAACAAAACTGGAGTGTGTATTTGGTTTGTTATTGGCTTTAATGTATGAGTCCAAACTGCAGCGGAGGGTGTCAGTCTGTCTGAGTCCCAATGGATGCCAGTGAGCTGGGTGTTTGGATGGATGCAGGGTGCTTGTAAGGAGGCTGTACTGCATCTCCATGCTAATACAGCATTTTGTTGATTTTATCACCAATTTTCACACATTGCTGGCTGGTGATGAAAGCGAACTTAACACAGAGGAACTCCAGATGGTCTGCTACATTCTAGAGCAGAGTAAACTTATTAGGGTCACCTCTGTAATTCATGAACCCACTCCATTCTGTGATGTGCTGTTCAGTCACTAGATACCAAAATAGCTCCTTAGAATCATAGAATCATAGAATCTCAGGGTTGGAAGGGACCTCAGGAGGTATCTAGTCCAATCCCCTGCTCAAAGCAGGACCAAACCCAACTAAATCAGCCCAGCCAGGGCTTTGTCAAGCCTGACCTTAAAAACCTCTAAGGAAGGAGATTCCACTACCTCCCTAGGTAACCCATTCCAGTTCTTCACCACCCTACTAGTGAAAAAGTTTTTCCTAATGTCCAACCTAAACCTCCCCCTCTGCAACTTGAGACCATTACTCCTTGTTCTGTCATCTTCTATCACTGAGAACAGTCTAGATCCATCCTCTTTGGAACCCCCTTTCAGGTAGTTGAAAGCAGCTATCAAATCGCCCCTCATTCTTCTCTTCTGCAGACTAAACAATCCCAGTTCCCTCAGCCTCTCCTCGTAAGTCATGTGCTCCAGCCCCCTAATCATTTTTGTTGCCCTCCGCTGGACTCTCTCCAATTTATCCACATCCTTCTTGTAGTGTGGGGCCCAAAACTGGACACAGTACTCCAAATGAGGCCTCACCAGTGCTGAGTAGAGGGGAATGATCACATCCCTCGATCTGCTGGAAATGCCCCTACTTATACAACCCAAAATGCCATTAGCCTTCTTGGCAACAAGGGCACACTGTTGACTCATATTCAGCTTTTCGTCCACCGTAACCCCTAGGTCCTTTTCTGCAGAACTGCTGCCCAGCCATTCGGTCCCTAGTCTATAGCAGTGCATGGGATTCTTTCGTCCTAAATGCAGGACTCTGCACTTGTCCTTGTTGAACCTCATCATATTTCTTTTGGCCCAATCCTCTAATTTGTCTAGGTCCCTCTGTATCCTATCCCTACCCTCCAGCGTATCAACCACTCCTCCCAGTTTAGTGTCATCTGCAAACTTGCTAAGGGTGCAGTCCACACCATCTTCCAGATCGTTAATGAAGATATTGAATAAAACCGGCCCCAGCACCGACCCTTGGGGCACTCCACTTGATACCGGCTGCCAACTAGACAAGGAACCATTGATCACTACCCGTTGAGCCCGACCATCTAGCCAGTTTCCTATCCACCTTACCGTCCATTCATCCAGCCCATACTTCTTTAACTTGCTGGCAAGAATACTGTGGGAGACTCTGATAGTTGTCCTACTGGCCTGGAACAGAAGTTCACACTTTCAGGCAGGGTAAGCTCTGGAGAGCACTGATATTCTGGAGTTTCCCGAGTGGAAGAACTGAAAAACCATAAGCTTGTAACTAAGCCAATTGATAACTTCATCTAGTAAACAATTCCCAGCCCCCAAAAAGGGGGATACAGAAATAATTTGAATTCAATTTTGTATGTCTTACCATGTCATCTGCTGCTCCAAAAGATGTCTGAAGTGCAGAGTGTTTTTTGTGCGAATAGAATAGAATACAGACCACTGATAAACACTATTATCTTTTGACCTTGAATTAAATTCGCCCCTTTCATATACTGTGAAATGCATTTGTGACTTTGCACTCCATAGGATTTAGTTGGGGATTGATCCTGCTTTGAGCAGGGGGTTGGACTAGATGACCTCCTGAGGTCCTTTCCAACCCTGATATTCTATGTTTTATGGAAGTATGTTTATAAGTGTGAATATGATGTAACTGGAACATACTTCATGCAAAAGGTTTCTTGTAAGGTATCATTATAAAGATTATAATCTACTGAGTGTTTTCATCCTATTTGTATGAATGTATTATTCTTGTATCTGAAGCTAGAAATATGAAGTATTACTCTGAAGTCCTATTGTAATTATGCAAAGTGTGGGCCATTAATGGTGGTTTAGAATCTTGATGGCTCCCATTGACCAGGACAATTGGTTGTAAATGGCTCTGTTTACTTGTAAGCTTTCCTATGTTCCTGTGAGTCAGGCCAGAAAGAATGGAGGCTTGGGGTCTCACAGGACATGTGACCATGTCACCTGATACTGAAATCCATCTTAAACCTGGTGCTTTTCCATTTAGAAGGAGGGGTGGGGACCCAGAGAGACAAAGGATTCCCGCCTTGGGCCAAAGCTATAAAAGGGGGTGGAGCAGAACAAGGGTGGCTGCCAGTCATGAGAAATCCCCTAGTTACCACCTGAGCTGGAACAAGGACTGTACCAAAGGAAAGGATTGGGCCCAGACTAGGAAGGAATCCTATTGGGAACTGGGTGTCTGGGTGCTGGAGATAGGTAACCTGGGTCTGTGTTGCAGCAGGCTAGCATGTCTGGCTCAACAAGGCAGGGTTCTGGAAGTCCCAAGCTGCCAGGGAAAATGGGCTCAGAGGTAGTTTCAGCACATCAGGTGACAGTCCCAAGGGGGGTCTCTGTGACTGAACCCGTCACAGCATTTTTTGCCATACTCAGACAATGTTCTCGGCCTCTCTTTGCAAGGCCCTTCCACCTCCACAGAGCAAACACACGGCACCAGGAGCCTGGAGTTGCAGACCACCCTAATGCAGGAGAAGAGAAAGTCAATGCAAGCTGATGGGAGATCTTCTTGATAAAATGAATTGGCAGATACAGGTCCACAAGGCCCAACTCAAGTACCAAAAGGATAAGAATGCTTGCAGAGCAGAAGGAGAGAAACAGGTTGCACAGTGTGAGGAGAGATTGGTAGACAGATTCACAGAGCATGACTGCAGGTTGTGGGACAAAGATGGAGCACAGCAGAAGCTGTTTGAGTGCTTACTGGAGCTGATGGCTACCAGACAGTAGGTTCCAGTGCAATCTTCAGCACCCAGGCCTGAGTTGCCTCATCATTATTGAGCCCTGCAGAGTATCCATCCCTGATTTCCATTGCATGTCTGGATCCAGCACCAATAATGACAGGTGCAATGTCTGACTGTGTGTACCAGTTCAGATGTCTAGCAGTGTCCTGAGTCCACTCCTGGCAAAAAGGTTTCCCTTTCTCCTTGCAGACATTATGCAGAGCACAGAAAGCCACAATAGTATGGATTACATTAATGACACTGGCATCCAAATTGTTTTGAAGGCAGCCCAAATGGGATTTCAATCTGCCAAATGCACATTTCACCACCATCCTACAACTACTGACTGTGTAGTTCAACCTTCTTTTGCCAGGTCCTCTGAAATCAGGGTACGGTTCCAGCAACCCAACAGGGGGTAAGTGAGGTTCCTTAGAACAATAGCAGCAGGGATAGTAACTCCATTTATAACAGTTTCATTCACTAGAAATAATGTCCCACCTTCTCCATGAAAGTAAAGTCCTGATCTCCAGAACATGCTGGCATCACACACCTGGCCAGTGCATCCCATATTAGTATCCATGAATCTGCCTCTGCAGTGGACCAAGTCTTGTATAACAATGGAGTAGTACCCTTGTGCTTGTGAACTATAGGCACATGTGCTCCATCAATGGCCCTGGTACAGTTTGGAAAACCTATTCTGAAAACTAGCAATTATTTCAGGAACATTTATTATGCCCACCATCACTGGGCAAATCATAGTCCTGATCACAAACCTTTGCCACAACAATCCCCACAGCTGATTTGCCAACTCCAAACTGGTTAGCCACGGACTTGTAGCAGTTTTGGGTAGCCAGCTTTGAGATGGCAATGTATGCCTTGCTGGAGCCCTAGACATAAATAGCAGTATGAAGGCTGAACCAGAGTAGGTCTGACTTGGGCTGGATAGTAACACACTAGGTGTCAGCTAACCAAGTAAGCATATTCTTGACTGGAGACAATGGTACACACAGATCTCTCAACTAACTACATAAACACATTCCCAAGAGATGGTACAAGAAGATTAGGAGGGGATGGATAAGGATGTTTTGTTCAAACTAGCAGGTATGAGGATTAGGGTGATAGCTAACAACATCTAGAGTGCAATACATAACTTGTTTGTATCAATGTATAAAAGGAGAAGTCATAGGAGGTGCATCTTTGTGCTGGTCTAGGGGACTGTGTCATGTTATACTGATTGAATGGGTACCATTTTCAAGGGCATACCTGTGTTAGTATGCCTGTAGTACCATGATTTGTTGATAATAAACCTGACCAAGAGCCTTCACCACCAAATTGCACCTGTGATTTTTCTTTATGAATAACATCGAGGTCTGCTAAATCCGCATGCTGCACTCTATCATAGAATAGAATATCAGGGTTGGAAGGGACCTCAGGAGGTCATCTAGTCCAACCCCCTGCTCAAAGCAGGACCAATTCCCAGCTAAATCACCCCAGCCAGGGCTTTGTCAAGCCTGACCTTACAAACCTCTAAGGAAGAAGATACCACCACCTCCCTAGGTAACCCATTCCAGTGCTTCACCACTCTCCTAGTGAAAAAGTTTTTCCTAATATCCAACCTAAACCTCTGCAACTTGAGACCATTACTCCTTGTTCTGTCATCTGCTACCACTGAGAACAGCCTAGATCCATCCTCTTTGGAACCCCCTTTCAGGTAGTTGAAAGCAGCTATCAAATCCCCCCCTCATTCTTCTCTTCTGCAGACTAAACAATCCCAGTTCCCTCAGCCTCTCCTCATAAGTCATGTGCTACAGCCCCCTAATCATTTTTGTTGCCCTCCGCTGGACTCTCTCCAATTTTTCCACATTCTTCTTGTAGTGTGGGACCCAAAACTGGACACAGTATTCCAGATGAGGCCTCACCAATGTCGAATAGAGGGGAATGATCACATCCCTCGATCTGCTGGCAATGCTCCTACTTATACAGCCCAAAATGCCGTTAGCCTTCTTGGCAACAAGGGCACACTGTTGACTCATATCCAGTTTCTCGTCCACTGTAACCCCTAGGCCCTTTTCTGCAGAACTGCTGCCTAGCCACTCGGTCCCTAGTCTGTAGCAGTGCATGGGATTCTTCCGTCCTAAGTGCAGGACTCCGCACTTGTCCATGTTGAACCTCATCAGACTTCTTTTGGCCCAATCCTCTAATTTGTCTAGGTTCCTCTGTATCCTATCCCTACCCTCCAGCGTATCTACCACTCCTCCCACTGTAGTGTCATCTGCAAACTTGCTGAGGGTGCAATCCACGCCATTCTCCAGATCATTAATGAAGATATTGAACAAAACCACTTGATACCGGCTGCCAACAAGACATGGAGCCATTGATCACTACCTGTTGAGCCCAATGATCTAGCCAGCTTTCTATCCACCTTATAGTCCATTCATCCAGCCCATACTTCTTTAACTTGATGGCAAGAATACTGTGGGAGACCGTATCAAAAGCTTTGCTAAAGTCAAGGAATAACATGTCCACTGCTTTCCCCTCATCCATAAAGCCAGTTATCTCATCACAGAAGGCAATTAAGTTAGCAGGCATGACTTGCCCTTGGTGAATCCATGCTGACTGTTCCTGATCACTTTCCTCTCCTCTAAGTGGTTCAGAATTGATTCCTTGAGGACCTGCTCCATGATTTTTCCAGGGACTGAGGTGAGGCTGACTGTCCTGTAGTTCCCCGGATCCTCCTCCTTCTCTTTTTTAAAGATGGGCACTACATTAGCCTTTTTCCAGTCACCCGGGACCTCTCCCAATCGCCATGAGTTTTCAAAGATAATGGCCAATGGCTCTGCAATCACATCTGCCAACTCCTTTAGCACCCTCGGATGCAGTGCATCCGGCCCCATGGACTCTCTGCTCATACAGCTAACACTGGAGCTCCAACAGCAACAGCACTGGCACCATTAACAACTAAGCAGGCTTAACAACATTGCACATCACTAACAATAGGCTACACCGATCTGCGTCTAGACTGGCAGGACTGCCATCATGTGGATGCCCTCACACTGGAGGGTAGGGACAAGCTGCTCACAAACCTCCAGGAATGTCTGCTGCTTCGTGCAAAAGTTCTGAACCCAGTGCTGGTCATCTGCATGACAATGTGATCTCACCAGTCTGTTCTTATGGTCTTAATTCCAGAAGCGCAGGTCTACATAGGAGGAATCTACATGTAAAACAATAGGCATAAGCAGCATCAGCTGGTTTGCAGCTGGCATGTTAGCATCCCCCTCTGGGAGGTGTCTTTGGCAGTTCAAAATCTGCCAACAAAATGTCCACCAGCATCCCACAGATGCTCCGCTGGTTTCCAGAAATAGGAGTGACAGCCTGAGGTAGAGAAGTTCTTCCACTGGGGTGGGATCCATGCTGACTCTGGCTGCAGGGAGTGTGTGGACACAAAATAGCTTGGCTCAATGTATTTGTGGACTAAAAATTTTCCCAAAAATCTTCCGTCAACTCCTGCAGGACAGACAGACAAGTTCGCTGACAACCCACTATGAAGAAAGCCCCAGTGCAGTTTCAGCTGTTGAGAGTGCTAGGAACTCTGGGATATGATTGTACATGCCCACAGAGCTGAAGTTCTTACCCAGGTCTGCAGAGTGCAGCATGGTTGTGAGGCCTGGGTTTCCATTGCAGTGTGGATGCTCAAGCACAGCCTTGAAAACACAAGTCCACACCAATATTCCCTCTAATTTTCTGCGTTCATATGCAGAATGAATTTTGTTATGGATACCAATGTGGAGGTGATGTGTGACACATCACCTCCATATTGGTGCCCATAACAAAATTCATGTGGTGGGGGTGGGACCGAGGGGTTTGGAGTGCGGGAGGGGGCTCAGGGCTGGGGCAGAGGGGGGGGTGAGGGGTCTGGCTGGGTTTGCGGGCTCTGGGGTGGGGCTGAGGATGAGGGGTTCAGGGTGTGGGAGGGGGCTCAGGGCTGGGGCAGAGAGTTGGGGTGAGGGAGGTGCAGGCTCTGGGGTGGGGCTGGGAATGAGGGGTTTGGAGTGTGGACTCTGGGGTGGGGATGGTGATGAGGGATTTGGGGGTGCAGGCTGCCCTGGGGCTGCGGTGGGGAGAGAGGACTCCCCCCAGCTCTCTCTCGCTGCAGCAGCTCAGGGCAGGGGGAGAGGCACCTCTCCCCTGGCCGCAGCAGGTCCACGCTGGGGCCTCTCCCCACCGCAGTGGGGCTTAATAGGCAGCTGCGCAGCCACGCAGCTTAGAGGGAACTTAGGTCTACAGGCCCGGGTCTAACAGATCCAGGCTTAGTGTGCAGCATAGACAACCCTTAGTTACCACCCTCTCAGTTCAGCAGACAAGAGGACAGAGCGCCCTAGTCAAGAGACACTCAGCTTTGAAAGAGACCTGCAACTGATTGGCTGGATTCAGGTGTGGACGCAGAGAAAGAACTGACAAGGATTTGTAGGGGATTTCAATGCATGACAGTCTCTGTTAGCACGAGTCAGGCTAACTGTAACCACCCTAATAACGCGAGATTTGTAGAAGCGAGGACTGTGTGAGGCGAGTGGGAAAGAACTGTGTGAGAAGTTGCTGTGACCTTGTGTAGATAAAGTTTGGAATGTGGACTAGAGTCTAAATAAGTGAGAAAAATAAGTTAGCAGGATGATCTATGTATAAACAAAATGCAGTTGTTGCTTATTATTGTCTGTAACAAAAGGTATAAATGCTCGCTGTAATTGTTTACCTGGTGAGAGACCTGTTCAGCTCTCTCCCTCCATGCAATTGCTAGAGAAAATAAAGTATCTGATTTGCTGCACCCAACCAAAAGAGTGAGAACTCTGTTTTTCTCCAACACAGGCTATGGATGATAAAAAGGGGAGGTTTGCATGTGTGCAAATCACCAGCACAAATGTGGTCCTGACTGTCAAGTCACCTCACTTTAAACGGAAGGATGCTGAGAACAGGAAAGGAAGGCTAGCCTCAACTGCCTGCTCAGTTGACTGGCAGATGCAGCAAAAGCCTGAACATTGCAGGGGAAAAAGACAGTACTGTAATTGCATCTTTCTTTCCAGTGGGATCAGGAAGGTATAGAATTAAACACTAAGTAATTGAGAATTTTAGAAATATTGCACCCCTAGGAAAAATTTGACTTTGGAAAGGCATGGGTCTGTTAAGCACAAACCAGAAGATGTGTGGAAAGAGAGCTCCCCATACAGCTGAATTAAGAAACAAAGCATCCCCTTGTGAGTCTAAACAATTCAAAGCGTTTAAAGATGGAACTGCTGACTAATAATCAGTAAAGCAAGTCAGGGCCTGATTTAAATGTATCTCATACTACAGACAGGGTTAGATTAAGGCAATCCAAGGCCTTAGGCACACCACAGCACTGCACCCTCACAGCCTTGCCCCTAACCTGGAGTAGCAATAGCAGATTGCTCTCCCCTGCCCCAGAATGCCAACAGGACCCTCATCCCAGCAGCTGGATTTAAAGTGTGAGGGAGGGTGGGCCAGGCCCACTGCACTCCTCTCCTGCCACACAGAGGTCTTTGCTGATGTGATGCTGGCAAGACCCACGGAAGAATACATATTGGAATTAACGCTCCATTGAGATTCATGGACAGTTCACACAGCCAGAATATGTTAGGCTCTCTGCAGGCTCAGACCTGGTCTACACTACAAAGTTAGGTCAATGTAAGCTGCCTTGTATCAACCTAGCTGTGCATGTGTATACACTTAAATTTATCTCCCACTGATGTAAGTGGCCTGTTACGCCAACATAGTGACATCACCTGCCCGAACAGCGTTGAGCCAAGGTCAATGTATGGAGGTTGATGGAGCACTCGCCTAGGTGCTGAGTTACCTATGTCGACCATAACAGTCCTCCAGCAACTGCCCCACAATGTCTCACACTGACTGCTCTAGTCACCATAGTGAACTCCACTGTCTAAGGGTCACATAAACGGAAATGGGGGGTTCTGGTCTAAGGAACCACAAAGTTTTGAAATTGCTTCTACTGATTGCCCAGCTTGGTGAGCATGCCTAGCACCTCTCCATTGTTGAGTACAACTTCCCAGGTGACCATGCTGGCTACATGCTCCAGCCTGGAGTAGACAAGAGATATTGGATCTCCTGGGCCTGTGGGGAGAAGAGGCTGTACAGGCACAGCTCTGAACCAGATAGAGAAATGTGGACATCTATGCCAATAGTGGTGCCATATGAAAGCCAAGGAGCTGCAGCAGACATACCAGAAGGCCAAAAATCGATCTTGTGCCGAGCGACAGATCTGCCCATTTTACAACCAGCCATATGTCATACTCAATGGAGACCCCACCACCACCCCACACATCACCGTTAATATCTGAGAAGCCTAAGTCACAGGCCTCTGTCAATAACAGCAAGGAGGAGGTGGAAGAGGACCATGGGGACAGAGGACAAGCACCTGGGGGATCCAGATGCACAGCAAGCCAGGACCTGTTTTTGACTCCACTACCTTAACGCTCCATTGAGATTCATGGACAGTTCACACAGCCAGAATGTTAGGCTCTCTGCAGGCTCAGACCTGGTCTACACTACAAAGTTAGGTCAATGTAAGCTGCCTTGTATCAACCTAGCTGTGCATGTGTATACACTTAAATTTGTCTCCCACTGATGTAAGTGGCCTGTTACGCCAACATAGTGACATCACCTGCCCGAACAGCGTTGAGCCAAGGTCAATGTATGGAGGTTAATGGAGGTAGTTTAGGTAGTCGAACATGGACAAGCCCGCTGCAGGGCATGGAACCTCTGATAAGTGTGTAGATAAATTTTCCATTATAGGGATTCCTCCCGACCCAAAATAGCAGGACACAGCTTTTGATTTTTCATTGATTTACTTGTGCTAGAAGTAACCAAGAGAGGTAGAGTTACTATCAGCTTTTCAGTCCTCTCTAAAGTTAGGTGGTGGGGCCATTCAGAGCAGTTTCTTTATGTGCACAGGGATGTCCCTTAGAATCCTCCTGGGAGATTTGGATGAAATTTTCATGGAGGTATTCTGCAATCCTCTGCCACAGGTTTCTAATGAGGGCTGCCTTATTTATCCCTCCACGGTAGGACAATTTCCCACACCGCTCAGCAATAACTTCAGCAGGCACCATTGTAGTACACAGGCTAGTAGCATATGAGCCTGTGTAGCTTTGGGAAGCCAGCAGCAGCTATGCTCTCTCTGCCTTTGTTGCCCTCAGGCATGAGATATCAGCTAAAATCACCACCGCCTGTGGAAAACGGTGCCAGCATTCAGTGCCAAGACCCTATACTTCTAGAATCATGCAACCAAGCAATTCCCTCCTCATTTCCCCTACCCCCAGTGGGTCATACTCACCATGGCTGATGTTATGATTGGTGCCATGCACAAGCAATCCCAAGTGGAAGTGAGAATGTAGGGTTTAAAACTTTAAGGAGCAAGGGGAGTGAGTTCAACATCTTAAGTTTTGCTTTCCATAGTGAATACTCTGACAATGGTACATCTATGTGTTTTTATCTACAGCTGCTGCCACTGTGTCCTTCAGGGTCTTCCCCAACACCTGCAGAATATCTGACCCAGAGGAGGAGGAGAAAAGATCCTGTAAGCCCGTGCTGCATTGGTCCATGAATAGAGGGCCTGGAGGATGAACAGTTGAGACAGCCTAGAGAAAGAAAGTGGAGTGGAGAACAGTGCAGGAAAAGGAGAGGAAGATGCACCAAGACATAATGGGGCTTCTCGGGCAGCAAACACAGATGCTGCAGGCTCTGGGGGTTTTGCAGTTTTAACTACCCCAGGCTCACCTTCTGCAGCTCATTGAGAACTCAATATTGAGACCTCCCTATAGCCCCCACTCAACATTCCATGTGGCATCCAGGGCTGCTGCACTACACCTACCACTCCACCCCAGAGGACATTAAAAACAATCACAGGTTTGCCTATACTGAGCTGTGAAAACCACCATGGTTGGTGCAGGTGTAGCTGAAATAGACATGAATGTTCTTTCCCTTCATAAGTTCTGTTCCCTTAATTTATTAAGTTAAAATAAGTTTTAAATATATTTGTTTTAAAGTTTCACACATTTTTGCACTGAATTCTATTACAAAATAAATGCCTATTATTTAAAACTTAATTCGTCTTTAATAGTTTGCAACATCTGCTACCAAGTGCTTAGCAAGTCTGAAAGCAATCCATTACTTGTTACCAGTAGTGTGACAACTCATAGGCTAAGCCACAAACAAAATTAATATATGTATTGACAATGGGCTATTCCTACATGTGCAGCAATCACCACGCAATTCCCAACAGGCCACAAAAGAGCTGGGCCAGGTAGAGCACACACCACCACCACACAGGACTCTGGTTGATAGCTAAAATGGTCTTTCAGAGCCTTCCTGAGCTGTATAGCTTTGTGTTGAGCTCTTCTAGTAGCCCTTGTGTCTGGCTGTTCAAACTCAGCAGACAGCAGCTCCACCTCCACCCCGGTGGAAAGGTTTCCCCCGCCGCTTCACAGATATAATGCGGGACACAGTAGGCCGCTATAAACAGTGGGACATTTTTGTCACTGAAATCCAATCTTGTGAGTAAACAATGCCAGTGTCCCTGCTATTGACCAAAACCACATTCAACTGTCATTCTGCACCTGTTGAGCTAGTAGTTGAATCATTCCTTGGTGCTGTCAAGGTGGCCAACGTATGGCTTCGTAAATCAGGGTAGGCTGGACACTCAGGATCACTATTGGCATTTTAACATTCCCAGTGCTAATCTGTTGCTTGGGAAAGAAAGTCCCTGCTTGCAAGTTTCTGAAAGATGTAAGTGTCATGGACCTTCCCTGACCAGCCTATGCTGATGTTGGTGAAGCATTCCTCATGATCCACCAATGTTTGCATAACCATTGAAAAGAAGCTCTTTCTGTTGATGTACTCTGTGGCAAGGTGCCACAAAATAGGGATATGCGTGCCATTTATTGCTCCACCCCAGTTCGGGAACCCCATTGCTGCAAATCCATCCACTATGTCCTGCACATAGCCAAGAATCACAGTCCTGCATAGCAGGAGGCGATTAATGGCTCTGCAGATTTGCATAACCAACCCCCTGTGACAAGTTCGATCACAGAAACCCCCTTGGGACTGTCACCTGATGTACTGAGACTACCTCTGAGCCCATTTTCTCTGCCAGTTTGGGCCTCCAGAACCTTGTTGAACCAGTCTGCTCCAACACAGACCTGGGGTCTGAACCACGCACCCCAAAGCTGCAGATTTAACTGAAAACAGCTTAAGAAGTGCTCCTGTCTCCAGCACCCAGACACCCAATTCCCAATGGGATACAAACCCCAAATGAATCCGTTTTACTCTACATAAAGCTTATACAGGGTAAACTCATAAATTGTCCACCCTCCATAACACTGCTAGAGAGAGATGCACAGCTGTTTGCTCCCCCAGGTATTAATTACTTACTCTGGGTTCATTAATAAGCAAAAGTGATTTTATTAAGTATAAAAAGTAGGATTTAAGTGGTTCCAAGTAATAATGGACAGAACAAAGTAAGTTACCAAGCAAAATAAAACAAAACACGCAAGTCTACACCTAATACATTAAGAAACTGATTACAGATAAAATCTCACCCTCAGAGACATTCCAATAAGCTTCTTTCACAGACTGGATTCCTTCCTAGTCTGGGCCCAATCCTTTCCCTTGTAGAGTTCTTGTTAGTTCCAGTTCAGGTGGTAACTAGGGGATTTCTCATGACTGGAACCTCCTTTGTTCTGTTCCACCTCCTTATATAGTTTTGGCACAAGGCAGGAATCTTTTGTCTCTCTGGGTCCACACCCCTCCTTCTAAATGGAAAAGCACCAGGTTTAAGATGGATTCCAGTACCAGGTGACATGGTCACATGCCCTGTGAGATCCCAAGCCTCCATTCTTCTTGGCCTGACTCACGGGAAGGCTTGCAAGTAAACAGAGCCATTTACAACCAATTGTCCTAGTTGATGGAAGCCATCAAGATTCCAAATCACCATTAATGGCCCACACTTTGCATAATTACAATAGGACCTCAGAGTTCTATTTCATATTTATAGTTTCAGATACAAGAATGATACATTTATACAAATAGGATGACCACACTTTGTAAGCTTTTATAAGCTTTGTAATGATACCTTGCAAGAGACCTTTTGCATGAAGCATATTCCAGTTACATTATATTCACACTCATTAGCATATTTTCATAAAATCATATGGAGTGCAATGTCACACCCCCTATGGTGGATTTCCCCAATTCCAAATTGATTTGTGACTGATTGGTTGAAATGTGGTGTTGCAAGTTTCCATAGTGCAATCATCACTCGCTTTTCCACGGTCAATGCATCTCTCATTTTGGTGTCCCTGCCCTGGAGGGCTGGGACTAGCTCAGCGCAAAGATCAAAGAACATGGCCTTGTGCATCTGAAAGTTCTTCAGCCACTGCTCATCATCCCAAGACTGCATTACAAACCAATCCCATCAATCAGTGCTTGTTTCTCAGGCCCAGAAGTGGCACTGAACTGTCTGCAGCTGCTCTATGAATACCACCAACAACTTTGAATTGGTTCTCACTGTGCCCCACAGCAATCTGTCTTCCAAGGAATCATCATATTCCCTATTCATTTGGTTCTTTTTATGGCTTTGCAAATACTGCAGAATTGTGCGCCCTGTGCTTGACAATAGTGCAGAGCTGTGCAGGCTCCATGCTTCTGTCAGAGATGGTGGACAGCCCATTTACCTGTCTCAGACCTGGTCTAAACTACAAAGTTAGGTCAACCTACATGTGCGCACATAAATTTGTCTCCGACCAACAGAGGCACCCTGTTATGGTGATGCAGTAACACCATCTCTTCAAAAGGTGTTGAGCCATGGTTGACCTACTGATGTCAATGCAGTGTAAGTGTAGACACTGCCTGACGTATGGCAACCCTAACAGTCACCCAGCAGCTGTCCCACAATGCACAACAGTGACCATTCTGGTCACAGTTGTGAATTCCACCGTGCAGGGGTTACACAAACCAGAAGCCACCCCTTCCCCTTGCCCCATTTAAAGCCCTAGTGTATTTTTGAAATGTCTTTTCCTTATTGCCCAGCTTGGTGAACACACCTAGCCTCTCTCCTTTGTTTGGTGAAACTGCCCAACATGCTGGTTCCCCACATTAGATGCACTCCTGCCTGGAGTAGACAGGAGGCATTGGATCTCCTGGACTTGTGGGGAGAAAGAGCTGTGCATATACAGCTACAGACCAGTCATAGAAACATGGACATGTATGAACAGATTCCACAGTGGAGGCAGGTAAAAGGATATGATAGGGATCAGCAGCTGCATCATGTGAAAGTGAAGGAACTGCGGCAGGCATCCCACAAGGCCACAGAGGCCAACAATAAAGCTGGCTCCAACTCTCAGTCCTGCTAGTTTTACAACGAGCTGCATGCCATCATTGGTGGAGACCTCACCAGCATCCCATTGACTGCCATGGATACTTCCAAGGAGACCAAGACAGATACCCCTGCTGTGAACAGTGAAGAGGAGGAGGAACACACAGCAGGAGAGTCCAGCTATGCCAATAGGCAGGATCTTTTCGATACTCCAATGCAGTCTAGCTAGTCATGCCAGCTGAGCACAGATGAGCCCAATCCAAGAGAAGGAACCTCGGCTAAGTGCGTGCATGCCTTTTTCCTTACAATGTTTAAATGTAAAGATGGCACCCAGCCCAACTCCAAGTTAGCAAGAGTCAGGTATCAACTTTTCATTGTTTTAGAGTATGGAGAGGTACAACAAACAAAGGTAGAGTTATCTGCTTTTCATTCCCATGTAGGGTTAAGGTTGGGAGGGGAGAAGGGTATATGAGCAGTTTATGTACATTGGGATGTCCCTTGTATCCTTCTGAGAGATCCCAATGAAACTTTCATGAAGGCATTCTGCAATCCTCTCCTGAAGGTTTCTAGGGATGGCAGCCTTTTTTCCTTCCACAGTCGGACACTCCCATGCCACTCTGCAATGACTTCGGCAGGCACCTTATAGTAAACTGGCTAGTGCCATCTGAACCCAGGCACCTTCAGGATGCAAGCAGCAACTGTGGTGGTGTCTCTGCCTTTATTACCCTCAGGAGTGCGAGATCAGCTAAAATCACCACAAACTTGTGGGAAATAGTTCGTGTTCCGTGCTACTGCCCTGTACTCATAGTCATAGAAAAAGGGGCCAAAACGTTATTGTTTCATGCAACCGAACAATTCCCTCTTTACTTTGCCCACCACCACCTAGCCCTGATGGGCCATACTCACCGTGGCTGGAGAGTAGTGCAGTGCAGAGGCACTCCATAGCTGAAGTGTCAATAAGCATGTCTTATTTAAAACTTCTATAGAAATAAGGAAAGTGAGTTCTGAAACTTACTTCTCACTTTCCATTGTGACTGTAAATACAGTGATACACCCATCTGTTTTATCTGTAGCTGCTGCCATTCAGGCCTTGAGGAGCACTCCCTCCACACCTGTGGAATGCCTGATATTCATGAGGAGAAAAAGAAAGAAAAGGACTAGGGAGGACATGTTCAGTGAGATTCTACAAGTCAGTGTACCATCACTCTGTGAACAGAGGGCCTGGAGGGTGGATATGGCAGACAGCATGAAGGAAACAGTGGACAGGAGAAAGGCCCAGGAAAAGGAGAGGGAGATACAGCAAGACATAATGGGTATGCTCAGGCAGCAAAACAAATGCTACAGATGCTCGTTGACCTGCAGAGCCAACATTCAGGGCCTGTTTCCCTATGCAGTCACTGGAGAACTCCCTTTCAGCACCTCCCTACACACCCCAACATTCCACATGGCATCATAGGGCACCTTACTACCCCTCCCAAACAAAAGCTTTACATACACTGGTCTGAGAGAGCTAATCAAAGCACCATTACTTGTAATTGTTCAGGACCACAGAACTCATAGGTTCAGTGCAAAACAGAAATGATTATAAATGTACGGCAAGCACTGCATAATTAATAACTGCATTAACAGGGTTATATTCGTGTATATATATACCCCCCCCCCCCCCCCAAGCACTACATAATTCTTAAAACAGCCCCCAAAACTACAGGGGCAGGTAGAGCACAATCCACTACCCTGCTGACTCTTAAAATGCTCTTTCAAAGCCTCCCTCAGCCACATAGCTCCACACTGAGCTCCTCTAATGGCCCTTGTGTTTGGGTGTTCATAGTCAGCAGACAGATGCTCCACCACTAGGCTTCACCCTGCAGGCAACTTTTCCTCCTTTTCCTCACAGATGTTATGCAGGACACAACAGGCAGCCATAATCTTTGGGATATTTTCCTCACTGAGATCCAGTCTAGTGGATGAACACTACCAGTGTATCTTAAACCTATCAAATGCAAATTCATCTGTCATTCTGCACCTGCTGAGCCAGTAGTTGAATCTTTCCTTGGTGCTGTCAGGATGGCCAGTGTACGGCTTCATGAGCTAAGGGAGAAAGGGGTAGTCTGGGTCCCCCAGGATCACTATTGGCATTTCAACTGTCCTGTAGTAGGTGACTTCTGGGTACCTGTCTCATTCTGTCAATCTGTTTCCTCACTTCCCCAGGTGGGTATTGTAGTTTTAAGAATGCTTGATAAAGATCTTATAGGTGTTTGTCTCAAACACCTACACCTTGCCCAATAAGGAAAACAACAGAAAACCACTGGCCATCACATACAGCCCCCAGCTAAAACCTCTCCAGCACATCATCAACGATCTACAACCTATCCTGGAAAACGATCCCTCACTCTCACAGACCTTGGGAGGCAGGCCAGTCCTCGCTTACAGACAGTCCCTGAATCTGAAGCAAATACTCAACAGCAACTACCCACCACACCACAGAAACACTAACCCAGGAACCAATCCCTGTAGCAAACCTTGTTGCCTACTCTGTCCCCATATCTACTCTAGCGACACCATCAGAGGACCCAACTACATGAGCCACACCATCAGGGGCTCATTCACCTGTACATCTACTAATGTTATATATGCCATCATGTGCCAGCAATGCCCCTCTGCCATGTACATTGGCCAAACTGGACAGTCTCTACGTAAAAAAATAAATGGACACAAATCAGACATCAGGAATGGTAACATACAAAAGCCAGTAGAACACTTTAATCTCCCTGGACATTCTATAACAGATTTAAAAGTAGCCATACTTCAACAAAAAAACTTCAGAAACAGACTTCAAAGAGAAACTGCAGAACTAAAATTCATTTGCAAATGTAACACCATTAATTTGGGCTTGAATAGGGACTGGGAGTGGCTGGCTCACTACAAAAGCAATTTTCCCTCTCTTGGTATTGACACCTCCTCATCAATTATTAGGAGTGGACCACATCTGGGCTGGTGAATATAAACACAGGGAGTAGTGTTGCCCTGGAGTCTTTTAGTGAATGCAAAGACATGTCTGTTTTCAGGTTGAAAAAATTGACTTAAAAGGGCAAGTACTGCATGGTGTTCTATATCTCCCTGGGGAAAACCGAAAAGGCAAGATTCCCAGTGCATCACTATAGCAGTCACCATGGATCTTGAAGCAGTATCAGCAGTGTTGACTGCATCCTGTAACAAGGTTCTTGCCATTAATCTGCCATCATCAATAAGGGCTTGAAATTGAACCTTATTATTCAGGGGATTACTTGTCTTTAAAGTCCAGGAACTTAGAATAATTCAAAAATCATTTTGCCAGGAAGGCCTGCAAGCTGGAAATTCTAAATTGGAGGCTGGCAGAAGTAAATGCCTTTCTCCCCATAACATCTAAATGCTTGACCTCTTATCCACAGAGGTGGTCCTTGGATACTGTTGTCTGGACCTTTCCATGGCTGCTTGGATGACTAGGGCATTTGGGGCAGAATGAGAGAAGAACTCCTCTCCCTCAACAGGGACAAACTACTGCTTTTCTGCCTTCTTGGGAGTAGGGACACAGGTAGCTGGTGTGTGCCATACAGTTCTTGCTGGTTCAAGGATGGCCTTGTTGACTGGGAGTGCTATTCAGCTAGATCCCATAGGCTATAGGACAAGGGTGGGCAAACTATGGCCCGCAGGCTGGATCTGGCCCCTCAGGGCTTTGGCTCGGGCCTGTGGGATTGCCCCCCGTGCAGGGCTGATGCAACCCATTAGGCGACCTAGGCAGTCGCCTAGGGCGCTAGCCTTTGAGGGGCGGCATTTCAGGTCCTTCGGCGGGCGGAGGGAGCTGGGGCAGAGGGGCGCGGGGAGGGCCGCCTGCAGCAAGTAAGGGGGGGGGCAGCGGCCTGCAGAGGAACCGCTCCCCGCCCCAGCTCACCTCTGCTCCGCCTCCTCCCCTGAGCACGCCGCCCCGCTCTGCTTCTCTCCCTCCCAGGCTTGCAGTGCCAAACAACTGATTGGCGCTGCAAGCCTGGGAGGCGGGAGAAGTGGAGTGGCGACGGCGTGCTCGGGGAAGAAGGCAGAGCAGAGGTGAGCCGGGACAGGGAGCTGCTGCACGGCTCCCCGGGCCAGGGGGAGCTGCCACGGGGGGGCACCTTAGGGCATAGGGGGGAAGCTGCCGCGGGGGGGGGCGCCTCAGGGCGGGGGGGGCGCCTCAGGGCGGAGGGGGGGCGGAGAGCTGCCACAAGGCTCGGGGGGGGGGCGCAAGGTGGAAGTTTCGCCTAGGGCGCGAAACATCCTTGCACCCACCCTGTCCCCGTGGTGCCATGGGCTCCACGCCGCTCTCAGAAGCGGCCGGCACAATGTCCCTGTGGCCCCCGGGCAGAAGGACAAAGGGCTCTGTGCATTGCCCTTGCCTCTAGGCACTGCCCCCCGCAGCTCCCATTGGCTGGGAACGGGGAACCACGGCCAATGGGAGCTTCAGGGGAGGTACCTGGAGGTGCGGCAAGGGCAGCAGGGGCGGAGCCCTCCGCCCCCGGCCCCCCCATCCTCCAGGGGCCGCAGCGCTTCCTGGAGCGGCGCAGGGCCAGGAACAGGGCAGGCATGCAGGGAGCCTGCCCTGGCCCCGGTGTGTGCCGCTGCCACCCTGGAGCCGCTTTAGGTAAGCTGTGCTGGGCTGGAGCCCGAACCCCTCCTGCATCCCGCCCCCCAACTCCCTGCCCTAAGCCTCCTGCCTGCACCGCGCACCACTCCTGCACCCCAACTCCCTGCCCTGAGCTCCCTGCCGCACCCCAACCCCCTGCCCTGAGCCCCCTCATATGCCCTGCACCCCTCCTCTGCCCCAATCCCTTGCCCTGATCCCTTTCCTGCACACCACACCGCCTCCCACACCCCACACTCCCTCCCGCACCCCAACCCCCTGTCCCGGCCCTGCATACAATTTCCCCACCCAGATGTGGCCCTCGGCCCAAAAAGTTTGCCCACCCCGCTATAGGATGTCCAGGAGTTTGTGCTGAGAGTCCTGGGCCTCTTCCAAGTGGATTTAGAGCTCTTCTACTCTCCAAAGTAGTTCTTGGAACTATTTGTCATCCAGAGGAGATGGCAAGGATGGAGCAACAACCTCTTTGGGTGAAGAAGAGGATCTCTCTCTGCACAGGTGGATCCGGTTTGTCTTCCTCCTCCTCCATAGGCTTAAGAGGATCTGGTTGACCTGTTAGAGGGTTATGGGTGATCCCTATTGGATTGCATGATGCTGGATGCCACGTGTAGGTATCCTATGGCCCCCAGTAAGGCCAATATGAAGGGTCAAAAGTAGGTCGTGGTGGAGGGGAGGATGGTTCCACCAGTACATAAGATTCTCCTGATAAGGTCTGGTCTGGTCCCGTTGGTAGCACAGTCAGTACCAATGTTGGGAAGCCATAGTTAGTGGATGGCATGTGAGATGGGGTTCCTCCTGGTGCAAGAATCATTCTGGTGCAGACAGGTCCCAACTACAGGAGAGATTGCAGGTCCTGGAGGATGAAGATATCCTTTTGAGCAGTGTAGGACATCGAATCCTTAGTAATCTGTGTCTTGTTGTGTCACACTACCGGACATAGGCACCAACTCCGTGGGGGGCCCGGGGCTAAGCACCCACAGGGAAAAAATGGTGGGTGCTGAGCACCCACTGGCAGGCCCCATCTGCACTTCCCCCTCCCCCAGCACCTCCCACCCATGGGGAGAGTGGGGAGGAGTGAGGACATAGCATGGTCAGGCGAGGGGTCGGAACTGGATGGGAAGAGGCCAGGCAGGGGTGAAGCGGGGCAGGAAAAGACGGGGGGGGGGGTTCGGTCCTGGAGGAAGGGGTGGAGTGGATGCAGGGACTGGGGCAGAGCCGGGGGGTTGACCACCCCCACGACACTTTGGAAAGTCGTCACCTGTGCTACCAGAGTCAGTGTAAATGGACTCTTCGTAATCGGTGGTTCCTTATGTCCTCGACCCAGAGCATGAGAAAAGTAAGGGAGCAGGTGTGGACCAAAAGATACTACTTGCTAGAATTCTCCAATCTGAGGCACATGCAGCACATGCGTATCCCACAGTACTTGAATAACTACATTATATCCAAAAACAACACACTGTATAGTCAGCTTAGCTGTTATATCCTATCTTCTTTTATTTGTCAGATTTACCAATTCCTATACATTTATCCTATCCAATAAAAATTGCTGAGCATTTGATGTTTAAGTAATAATTACAGATCTTCCAATATGAGTGGTACATGTAGATCAATTAGCTCTATTCTACTGTTCTATTTTGAAGACTCAATATTTACATTCTGTATTACACCACAGGTGACAAGTGTTCTGAACACAAACAAACGATTTATAAAACAATTATGGGTGACTAAATTAGATAGACTACATATGGTCACCTTAAATGTAATTTGAAGGAAAAAGTACACTGAACTTGGATGTGGATTTTAATTTCCTTCTATTTACAGCAGAAGTGGATACATTAATAAAAGAAATGGACATAGAACTGTAGATCTGCAAAGCCTAAAAATAGGCTAAACTGCGAGATCAAAATTCACCAAGCAGAAGTAATCTTCAGAAATTTTATTTAAAAACACTGCATGACTTAACCATAATCTAATTCCAGTCTTGGTACCAAGGGTTAACATAGGCATTTTAAATTAACCTGAACCTAAACAGGCCCAAATGCCTAGAATATCCAGAAATAAATGCAGAACATTCCATTTGTTTATAACTTTGTGCTGCCCCCTGCTGTCCCCAGTGTTTCTCAGCACTTAAGCAGTGGGATCCTTTGATAACTGCAACATTAGAGTGGATCTATTTCTTGGAGGGGGCCGGGGGGGTGAAGAGGCAACCACCTCATTTTGGAAACAAATATTTGGCAGTGTAAGATGCAGAAGACATCTCACAGATGTGTAGTGGGATTTTGCAGGTATCCATTTGCAACTTGTGTAAATGCAGCAATGAATGTCACTACTTTACATACCTATTAAGGTACATTTAAGTCAACGCTAACAACTCCACCACCTTTATGATTTTCCTTATTTGATTTTTATACATTGGATTACATTGTACATTATGATTAACCACATACGCCAATTGTTTTTAGGAGAACAAGGATTTAATTTGGAGACCACTCTTTTTTAATTTAATTTAATCTATTAGTAGTAGATTCATGCTTACACTGAGTAAGTTGGGCTCTGGAAAAAAATCAAGCGTACAAATTGGTTACATTATAGTATTGAACATCACTATGTGATTGTTACAAACGTCAGATGATGCTAAAGCTCTGTAGCAATTATCAGACTGCAAGACAGACATAGCCAAACTTACTTAGCTGGTAAGCTGCTCTTTGCGACAAGGACTGTCCTTTTGTGACTATACAGTGCCTTGCACAATGCAGTCTTGGTTCATGGCTAGGGCTCCTAAGCACTATGATCATACAAATAAATAAATACATTGCTAGCCATTTAACTTGTCCAGCTTGTCTAAGTCTTCTTTCTTATAGAACATTAACCTAATAATTAGAAGTTGGTTCCCAGCTCTGCCACTAATTTGGTAAGTGACCTTGGGTAAATCACTGCCCCTCTCTGTGCCTCAGTTTCCTCATTCCTACTAGGAATATACCACCACTCTCTTTTGTAAAGCACTTTGAGATCCATGGATGAGGAGCAATGCATGAACTATTTCTTACTGTGAGAGCAAACACAAAGTATCTTCAGTGGAATTTTCAGCAGTTTAAGAGACTTCAAAACACAAGCCCCATTGATTTTCAGTGTCATTTGTTTTCCCAAGTCACTTAGCTTTCAAAAATCTCACCCCAAATCCTTAACAGGGTGTAGCCTACTAATTTTGAAACAAATCGCAGGCATTATTAAAATCTATTTACTTAAAAAAAAAATTAGAATGGGCTACTGCGGGTAAACAGGTTTCAGAGTGGTAGCCATGTTAGTCTGTATCAGCAAAAATAACGAGGAGTACTTGTGGCACCTTAGAGATTAACAAATTTATTTGGGCATAAGCTTTCGTGGGCTAAAACCCACTATATCCACTTCCAGTCTTTATTCAGGCCTAATTTGATGGTGTCCAGTTGTAGATCCTTGATGATGCGCTGGAGAGGTTTTAGTTGGGGGCTGAACTAGTGACGGCTAGTGGCGTTCTGTTACTTTCTTTGTTGGGCCTGTCCTGTAGTAGGTGACTTCTGGGTACCCTTCTGGCTTGGTCATTCTGTTTCACCTGCACATCTACGAATGTGATATATGCCATCATGTGCCAGCAATGCCCCTCTGCCATGTACATTGGCCAAACCGGACAGTCTCTTCGCAAAAGAATAAATGGACACAAATCAGATGCCAAGAATTATAACATTCAAAAACTAGTCGGAGAACACTTCAATCTCCCTGGACACTCAATAACAGACTTCAATTGGCACTAGAAAAGGTTCAGAGAAGGGCAACTAAAATGATTAGGGGTTTGGAACGGGTCCCATATGAGGAGAGATTAAGGAGGCTAGGACTTTTCAGCTTGGAAAAGAGGAGACTAAGGGGGGATATGATAGAGGTATATAAAATCATGAGTGATGTGGAGAAAGTAGATAAGGAAAAGTTATTTACTTATTCCCATAATACAAGAACTAGGGGTCACCAAATGAAATTAATAGGCAGCAGGTTTAAAACAAATAAAAGGAAGTTCTTCTTCACACAGCGTACAGTCAACTTGTGGAACTCCTTACCTGAGGAGGTTGTGAAGGCTAGGACTATAACAGTGTTTAAAAGAGAACTGGATAAATTCATGGAGGTTAAGTCCATTAATGGCTATTAGCCAGGATGGGTAAGGAATGGTGTCCCTAGACTCTGTTAGTCAGAGGGTGGAGATGGATGGCAGGAGAGAGATCACTTGATCGTTACCTGTTAGGTTCACTCCCTCTGGGGCACCTTGCATTGGCCACTGTCGGTAGACAGGATACTGGGCTAGATGGACCTTTGGTCTGACCCAGTATGGCCGTTCTTATGTTATGTTCTAAAAGTGGCAATTCTTCAAAAAAAACTTCAAAACAGACTCCAACGAGAAACTGCAGAACTGGAATTAATTTGCAAACTGGACACCATCAAATTAGGCCTGAATAAAGACTGAGAGTGGATGGGTCACTACAAAAACTAATTTCCCCCTACTAATTTCCCCCTACCATTACTCACACCTTCTTGTCAACTGTTTGAAATGGGCCACCCTGATTACATTGGCCTCTTTACCACTACAAAAGTGATTTTTTCCTCCCTTGTTATTCTACTGCTGAGAATAGCCCACTTCCCACTTTAATTGAATTGTCTTGTTAGCACTGACCCTCCACTTGGTAAGGCAACTCCCATCTTTTCATGTACTGTATATACTTGCCTACTGTATTTTCCACTCCATGCATCTGATGAAGTGGGTTTTAGCCCACGAAAGCTTATGCCCAAATAAATTTGTTAGTCTCTAAGGTGCCACAAGTACTCCTCGTTGTTTTTGTGGGTAAATAGTGCAAGTGGGTCAGATTACTAGAACATCTCCTTGATTCCTTCACCACAAGCCTTTCTCCTTATCAGAGGAGAACACGGGTAGCCGTGTTAGTCTGTATCCACAAAACAGCGAGGAGTCCAGTAGCACCTTAAAGACTAACAGATTTATTTGGGCATAAGCTTTCGTGGGTATAAAAAACCACTTCTTCAGATGCATGGTTTTTTACCCATGAAAGCTTATGCCCAAATAAATCTGTTAGTCTTTAAGGTGCCACCAGACTCCTCGTTCTTTCTCCTTATGGTATTCTCCCCCCTCCCCCCAACCTTTCTTTCAACCTCTTCAGATAGAAGACACAATTATATCTCAAGTTAAAGAATTAAAGCATGAGGTTCCTCTTGAACCACAGATCACACTCCTAGATCTCCTGGCAAGCCAGCCACAGTACAAAGCTTATAGGAATTCATATTTGCACTTTCAAGTGGGAGCTAGATGACTCAAGTAAAAGATCCCCAAGTATGAAATATTGTCCATAGACAAAGTCTTCCTGCAAAACAAGCAAACTTCTGCTACCACCTATCACACATTTACATTCCTTTTGTGTTTACTGAACACTGATTAATTGCAGGAAATCTCCACAAGTCTAAAAGGGCTTTTCATTCATTGTATTTCCAGAGGCTTTGGAAACATTTCCAACAGTATTATAATTGCTTAGTCTCTCTGACGCCCTCTTTTGTCTCCTTTTCTGCAGTGTGTAACTTCAGGGATACATGAAGCCAATGCTCAATACAAAAAGTTGACAGACATGTCTCAGCCATTTGAACATTAGGCTATGTAACATGTTATTGCAGAATACATTTCAGGAAAAATATATGATTCCAAACCTGGAAAACGTTTGGAGCATAATGGAGATGCCATTTGAACAAGTATTTCTATACAGGCCAGTAAGAGTTGCTATCTTAGCAACTCAACCAATGGTAAATTAAGAGATGCAATACCACCAGTATTGATGGAACATGATTATTCCACTCTCTCCCACAAAAATCTTATAGAAAACAATGAGTGGGAAAATAAATAGATGGTGTGTATGGAAAGGAGATAGCCTGGGAAGACAGGACTGATTCACCCACTGCTCTGGGCCAGTCATTGTGTGAATTATCCATTCTTTGCAAGAATTAAGTTGAGTCAGGACAAGAACATCATCTCTGTCACTGCATATGTGGGGTGATGCAAGAGTCAGAAGCAGCATTACAGTTTATTAATAATCCTTGATTGACAAATTTCCTGGAGAATGAAATAGTAATTTTAGCCCCTTGTCACTGAAAAGTCTGGACCGACTACTGCAGAACTGAGTAACTGTTTTTCACCTTTGCTCTCGTGGTGGTGGTAATTACTGTTGCTGCAGGAAGGAGGGGGTACATCACAGAGCCTTCCCCCAATCCATCTGCTACCCCCCCCCCCCACAACCAACACCACTGTCCCCTCCACCACCCTTGCCTACCATCTGCCTCCACTCCTCACTCCTGGACTCAGCTGTTTGCCGCACCCTCCTCCACCATCTGGGACTGTTGCAGCAGCCAGCATAGACTGAGTGCACAAGCACATGTGCCTTTTCCCTCCTCTGTGGACTGGCCCTCCACTGCTTTTGGCTGGTGGACCTCCACACCCTCTGCTTTGCCCACTGCAGCAGTTTGGCCCCTCCCTCTTCCCCTTGCTGCCCGTATAAAAAGTTTAGAATGAATTTTGCATTAGCATTTAGCAAGAGGAAACTCCAAGTGCTGAACAATGGTAGATATTAAGAGTATTCTTTGGTTTACATTATCTTTAGAACCACACACAAAAAAACAAAAAAGACGGTTACTCACCTTTGTAACTGTTGTTCTTCAAGATGTGTTGCTCATATCCATTCCAATTAGGTGTGCGCGTGCCGCGCGCACGATCGTCGGAAGATTTTTACCCTAGCAACCCCCGGTGGGTCGGCTGTGGAGCCCCCTGGAGTCGCGCCTTCATGGCGCTGGATATATACCCCAGCCGACCCAGTGCCCCCTCAGTTCCTTCTTGCCGGATACTCCAACAGTGGGGAAGGAGGGCGGGTTTGGAATGGATATGAGCAACACATCTCGAAGAACAACAGTTACAAAGGTGAGTAACCGTCTTTTCTTCTTCGAGTGCTTGCTCATATCGATTCCAAATTAGGTGACTCCCAAGCCTTACCTAGGCGGTGGGGTTGGAGTGAGACATCGCTGAGTGAAGAACCGCTGAGCCAAATGCGGCATCGTCTCGAGACTGCTGTACCAACGCGTAGTCGGCGGCAAAGGTATGGACGGATGACCAAACCGCCGCTCTACAGATTTCCTTGATCGGCACTTGAGCCAAGAAAGCGGACGAGGATGCATGAGCCCTTGTGGAATGGGCGGTGATGCGTGGTATCGGGACACCGGCCAAGTCATAGCAGGCCCGAATACAGGACGTGATCCAAGAGGAGATACGTTGTGAGGAGACCGGTAGGCCTTTCATCTGGTCAGCTACCGCAATGAAGAGTTGGGTCGTCTTCCTAAACGGCTTCGTGCGTTCGATATAGAACGCGAGGGCCCTGCGAACGTCCAGAGTGTGCATGCAGTGATCTTGCCGTGTAGCGTGCGGTTTCGGATGGAAGACAGGGAGGAAAATATCCTGGTTCACGTGAAAAGCTGAAACCACCTTGGGAAGAAAGGCAGGGTGGGGGCGAAGCTGCACCTTGTCCTTATGGAAGACAGCGTACGGAGGTTCCGACACGAGGGCCCTGATTTCAGAGACGCGCCTTGCTGACGTGATAGCTACAAGGAAGGCTGCTTTCCAAGATAGGTAAAGGAGCGAGCAGGTAGCCCTCGGCTCGAACGGGGGCCCCCGTGAGCTTGGAGAGGACCAGGTTGAGGTCCCATGCCGGAACCGGTTGACACAGCGGATGGTAGAGGCGATCTAAGCCCTTTAGGAATCTAATGACCATCGGGTTAGAGAAGACCGAGGAAGAGCGTTCTCCTGGATGGAACGCCGAGATAGCTGCCAGGTGTACTTTGACAGATGATATCGCTAAGCCCTGCTGTTTTAGGGATAGGAGATAGTCCAGTATGAATGGAATCGAAGCCTGCAATGGAGACGTGGTGTGCTGTTCGCACCAACAGGAGAAGCGCCTCCATTTGGCCAAGTAAGTGGCCCGCGTAGAAGGTTTCCTGCTACCCAACAGAATCTGCTGCACTGATTGTGAGCAGAGTAATTCCGCCCGAGTTAGCCAAGCAGCATCCATGCCGTGAGGTGAAGCGACTGCAGATCTGGGTGGCACAGTCGTCCGTGGTCCTGGGAGATCAGGTCCGGCAACAGCGGGAGCGTGATTGGAGGTACTATCGACAGCTCTAGGAGCGTGGTGTACCAGTGCTGTCTCAGCCATGCTGGAGCGACCAAAATCATGCGTGCCTTGTCCCTGCGCAACTTGAGCAGGACCCTGTGGATCAGCGGAAATGGAGGGAAGTCGTAGAGCAGCTGTCCTTTCCACTGGAGTAGGAAAGCATCTGACAGGGAGCCCGGAGAGCGCCCTTGGCGAGAACAGAACACTTGGCACTTCCGATTGACTCTCGAGGCGAAGAGGGCGATCTGGGGAAACCCCCACCTTTGGAAGATGGCGTGGATGATATCTGGGCGAATCGACCACTCGTGTGTTTGGAAGGACCTGCTGAGACGGTCTGCCAGCGTGTTCTGGACTCCTGGGAGAAACGACGCCATCAGATGGATCGAGTGGGCTATGCAAAACTCCCACAGACTAATGGCCTCTAGGCATAGGGGGGAAGACCGCGCCCCCCCTGCTTGTTGATGTAGAACATGGCCGTTGTGTTGTCTGTGAGGATCGCCACGCAACGGCCGTGTAGAATGCCCCTGAACGTTTGACACGCTAGGCTTACTGCCATCAATTCTCGTACACTGATTTGTAGAGCCAGCTCGGATGCGTTCCAGAGGCCCTGTGTCTGGTGCTCCCCCAGGTGGTCACCCCATCCGAGAGATGATGCGTCTGTGACCAGGTGTAAGGAAGGTTGTGGGGGGTG
This sequence comes from Platysternon megacephalum, assembly GCA_003942145.1. Classification (NCBI taxonomy): domain Eukaryota; kingdom Metazoa; phylum Chordata; order Testudines; family Platysternidae; genus Platysternon; species Platysternon megacephalum. The sequence goes on from QXTE01001099.1 coordinate 30,383, forward strand.
A
>QXTE01001100.1:0-30295 GCA_003942145.1 Platysternon megacephalum
TACAACCCTGGCCTTTCCCTCTCATTGGCTGCCAAGGCCACCAAGGATCCGGGAGGGGGGTGGGAACATACGTACTCCTACCCTTTGGTGGAGACATAGTACTTCCTATCTGCCTTCTTTGACGTGGGGGGCAGTGAGGAAGGGATCTGCCACAGGGTTTTAACTGGACCCATGATGGCCTCATTGAGAGGCAGAGCTACTTTCGACGGGACCACTGCAGCCCAGATGTTGACGAGGCTGTTGGAAGACTTTTTAACTACCTCCACTTCCAGCCCTAAGTTCAAGGCCACCTTCTTCCATAACTCCTGGTGAGCCTTGAAGTGTCCTGGGGAGGTGAAACACCCACCCCTGCCTCTTCTGGGGAGGAGGAGGAAGTCTGCACAAGCATGGGACCTTCCTCCTCTCCTTCTGCACCAACCAGATCCTGTCGCTCCAGGTTCTGAGAGTCTGTACCTGGCTCAATATCGTAGTCGAGATCGGCTGCTGTTCGGTGTGACAGAGGAATCCTTCTCTCAGACACCACTGAGTAGGAGCACCTAGACGGGGGGCCAGGCAGTGGAGGAAAACCCCAGGGGTTCCAAAAAGGCCATTGTATCTGCATGGGCCATTGCCCACTGGGCCAGGCGCTCAGAGGAACCCCAACCCCGGGATCCAGCATTGCATAGGACTGATTGCATAGGGTATTGGTACCAGTCCCTCGGCTGGGTGCAAGATTCAAACTCCAACTTGGATGATGAGTCACCTTGTGGGGACGAGGGGTGTGTGGTACCCGTCGGCTCCAAGGGACGGTGCTGAGGATCCAGGGATCGGTGTCGAGATGAGGAAGCCTGTTTCGACCTAAGCAGAGAGCAAGGGGCCTGGCACCAAACGGGAGCTCAGGGCATCATGCTCCCTTCTGCTTGCTCGCACTGCTGGCACCAACTGTTGTACTGCGGCAATGGTGGTACCAAACATGCCAGCAAGTCCCTGGCCACCACAAACACCTCCGGGATGGATGGAACCGCAACCCTGCTGGTGCCTCACTGCCCCTCTGGTGCCGGCGGCTGGTCGGGTACTGGACTCACCAGAGCCTGTGAACAGGGCGGAGTCGATGATATTGCCTGCGGAGCAATATCACACTCCCCTGCACTGAACTGGTGGCAGAGCTGACAGCGATCCGCAATAGGAGTCTCACCCGAGCACTCTAGACAGCTCGAGTGCAGGTCGCTCCAAGGCATGGGCTGGCCGCAGGAGGCACCGGGTTTGAAGCCCGGAGACCGAGGCATGCCCAGCTCCAGGGGCAGAAGAAACTCTGCTACGAGAGTCCAACTATTTATTCCAATCAACTAAAGTCAAAAAGTGAGAAAACAACTGAGGGGAAAAGGGATGGAGTAACGAGAGAACCACTGAGAATCTGGAGAGGTGCGGGGCGGCTGGTCACAGAACATGCAGAGATCCCAAGCCAGGCGCCCGAGAGGAGTGGGGATGGGTCAGGCCTCCCCACCCATCCCTCTTCTCCTCCGTGCTGCACTCCACAGGGATGAGCAGGGTGGGGGCACCGATGGGGTCTCAGAGGGACCAGCCCCCGAGTTCCCCCATGTGCGTGTTGGGGGCAGACACAGCTAGAGAGAGGAACACTGCTGGTGGCCAAGGTGCAGGACTCAGGACAGTCTCCGGCGAGCTGGCAGCCCCAGGACTGCGAGGAGCGGGTAACTGGGGGGAGGAGGGCAGGAGGGACAGTGGTTTGGGAAGGGGCGGCGGGGACAGAACAGCAGCTCCCCAGCGCAGGGTTAGGGGCGGGCGAGCGGAGCCCCTCTCTCAGCACCGGGGAGGCCGGTGTCTGTGTGAGCAGGTCAGGCTGGACAGGCTCAGCAGCAGCAGGGGACCAATGGGTGAGACCAGTCAGGAGAGGGTTAAACTAGCTACAGAGGGGGCGGGCTGGGGGGCAGACACTTGGCAACGCTCCGCCCTGTCGCCTAGTCCTGGGGCAAGGTCACCAGGAACCCAGGTGTCCAGGGCAGGACAGGAATTAGTTCTCATTGCTGCTGTCAGTGCTGGGAGCCAGGAGGGATTGGGGGGGTGGGGAGGGGTTGTTAGAACAAGGGGCTGGGGACATTCCTGGGTGAGGACCAATGCGACAGGCCAGTACCACTGACACGGGGGAATCAGCAATTTTCACTCACCAGTCCGGTCAGGAAAGGCAGAGCAATAACATCAGAGAGACTCTCACCTGCCAGGGACAGTTCAGCAGTGCCAGACACTGAACGCTTATGATCATCACCGAGCTAAGTGAGACAGCCCAATCTGGGGGCCTGGCCAGGTGGCTACAGCCCCCCACATCAGGGACCAAGCAGGAAGAATGGCTCTTTACACATCTATGGATAGTGTGCAGGGAACCTGCCTGACCCCGGGGGCTCCAACCAGGGGACACGTGCTGGGGTTTGTGCTGCCAGGAGTAAGGAAGCCTGGGAGTCTCTGCACGTTACAGGGGCTGATTCTCTCACTAACTCTCCAGCCCAAGTCCATGTCAGACCCTCGTCCTGAGGAGTGAAGAGGAATCTGACCTTCGATAAACTCACTCTAGAAATAAGACAAAGCGAACAATGAAGGAGGCTCACTGGTGAGCAGCTTCTCCCCAGGGCTGGGGTGAATGCAGCACGGCCTGCTCCTGTGACTTTACTGTGTGTCTCATGATCATCATGATGATGATGATGTTGGGAGGGGGAGTGATAGCTCAGTGGTTTGTGCATTGGCCTGCTAAATCCAGGGTTGTGAGTTCAATCCTTGAGGGGGCCATTTAAGGATTGGGGGCAAAATCAGTACTTGGTCCTGCTAGTGAAGGCAGGGGGCTGGACTCAATGACCTTTCAGGGTCCCTTCCAGTTCTAATATTTTTATTTTTTTTTGGTGGTGGTGGTTTTATTAAATCCCCAGTTCCTGGACTTATGGGATTAGAGGAGTCTCAGCTCTCTTTTCTTACAGCAGTAACTTCTAGTCCTTCAAGGAGCAGGGAAAACCCTGGAAATGTGTCCCCTAAAGGCTCAGACCAGAGGACAAATAAAAATAAGCTCCAATATTATTCCCAAAATACTCATGACATTTAAGCCAAATTCAGAATTTTTGGGGCCTGACTCGTGTCTGAACACTTGGGGCTGTCGATATTGGGATTCCCAATCACTCGGTGTCCCAATCACCCTGTTCTAGCTATCGGGTCTGACAGCGTCACTGTCGTAGCCGGGAGGAACAAACCCCTCCATGCAGGAATCACTGGGTGCGATCCTCTGGCCTCAGTGACCAGGAGGTCAGACTAGCCGGGTCTGATAGTAACTTCTGGCTTTCGCACCTCTGCCACTATGCCTGGGAAATAACCACACATGAGGGGCAAGGGGTCCCCCGAAGGGCAGCAGAGGCAGCTGCAAGTGGGATTGGTAGCAGAAATCTGGGGTGTTTGGGGAGGGGACAGTATGAGAGTCCCACTTTGGAGGGTGTCAAAAAATGTCTTTCGCATGGACCCTCCATCTTGCAGCCCCTCCCCCCGCCCCATGTCCCTTTGTCCCGCACATTCACACACTGACTCCAGTGAGAAAATGCCTGAGGGNAGCCTGGGGGGTGGGGGGGGAGACAGGGGGAGGGGAGAGTCAGACCCAACTAGACCCTGCCAGGGAGCCCCTGGCAATATGCGAGAGGCAGCGCCAGCCCTCAGGAGCGCTCCTGTGGGAGGGAGACCTGGGGAAGGGCTCACAGAACGGCCTGACCGGGGAGAAAGAGATGGTGGGGTAGAAGGAGAAAGGGAGGCAGGGCTGGAGGGGGGGTGAGGAGGGGAAGGGGTGGGGAGGTACAGGGGGGCTTGATCATGTGTGAGGAGTAGGGGAGCATATGGGGAGAGTGTATTGGGGGTACAGGGGAGTGTGAAGAAGGAAAGGGGGCCCAGGAGGAGGGGCAGGGCTGGAGTGCGGTGTGGGGAAAAGGAAGGGGGTGTTAGGGGAGAGGGTGAGGCAGGAGGACTGTGGGACAGGAGATACAAGAGCTGAAGCTGGGGAAGTCAAGGTGGGCAGAGGGATGTGTCCAAGCTACAGGTCGGAGCCAGGACACCAGCTATGCACACATTTTACTATAATTTATTCAGAAAATAAGAATGGCCACACTGGGTCAGACCAAAGGTCCATCTAGCCCAGTCTCCTGTCTTCCGACAGTGGCCAATGCCAGGTGACCCAGAGGGAATGAGAAGAACAGGGAATCATCAAGTGATCCATCCCCTGTTGCCCATTCCCAGCTTCTGGCAAACAAAGGCTAAGGACACCATCCCTGCCCATCCTGACTAATAGCCACTGATGGACCTATCCTCCATGAATTTAGCTAGTTCTTTTTTGAATCATGTTATAGTCTTGACCTTCACAACATCTTCTGGGAAGGAGTTTCACAGGTTGACTGTGTATTGTGTGAAGAAATACTTCCTTTTGTTTGTTTTAGACCTGCTGCCTATTAATTTCCTTGGGTGACCCCTAGTTCTTGTGTTACATGAAGGGGTAAATAACACTTCGGTATTCACTTTCTCCATACCAGTCATGAAGAAGACTATGATTTTGTCATGGATATTTTTAGTAGAAGTCCTGGACAGGTCACAGGCAACAAAGAAAAGCTCACGGAAGCCCGTGACCTATCCGTGACTTTTACTAAAAATATCCATGGCAAAATGGGGAGCTCAGCTGCGTGACCCACACACCGCCTGCAGGGGCAAGGCAACTGCGGGCCACTCAGAGCTCCGGGGTCCCCCTGCCACCCACGGCAACTGGGAGCGGTTGCTTCCTCCACAGCCCATGGACCCTCCCCCCCCCCGCCACTCCTGGCTGCTACAGGTGGCAGGGGGACCCCACAGCTTCCGGCCGCCGCGTGCTGAAGTCATGGAGTTTGCTGGAAGTCACAGATTCCGTGACTTCCACGACCTCTGTGAAAAAACATAGCCTTAGTCTTGATTTTATAGACTTTCATCATATCCCCCTTAGTGGTGTCTTTTCCAAGCTGAAAAGTTCCAATCTTATTAATCTCTCCTCATGTAGCAGCCATTCCATGCCCCTAATCATTTTTGTTGCCCTTTTCTGTACCTTTTCCAATTCCAATATATCTTTTTTCAGATGGGATGACTACATCTGCATGCAGTATTCAAGATGTGGGCGTACCATGGATTTATAAAGAGGCAATATGATATTTTCTGTCTTATTATCAATCTCTTTCCTAATGATTCCCAACATTCTGTTAGCATGTTTGATTGCCACTGCACATTGAAAAAATGAGGAGTCCTGTGGCACCTTAAAGACGAATGCATTTATTTGAGCATAAACTTTCGTGTATGCATCTGACGAAGTGGGTTCCAGCCCACGAAAGCTTATGCCCAAATAAACAATCCCCCTGGAGCCTTCCCTCATCTCAGTAATGTGATACGCAGCGTTTGCAGGATTGGGGCCTTGTTCCCTAGTTCCTAATGGCCAGTTACAGACCAGAGTCCCCCTCTGCTGGGCGCTGGACACACACAACAGGCACAGCCCTGCCCTGGCTTATGTCTGAGCTGATCTAATGGGGACAGAGCCCTCAGCTCCTCCAGCTGCCAAACGCCCTGCGTCCCTCCTGCCAGCACCAGCCACTGTCCATTTCACTCCCCTTCAGTCACAATCAGACGGCCTGATCCGGCGAGCAGGGCTGCTGACGCTGCTCCTCCCTAGCTAACTAATTAAAGAGTCAGTGGAGCAGAGGGACTGGACCCGGGGTCTCCCACCTCCCGGGTGAAGGCTCCAACCACCCGGCTACAGAGCCGTTCTCACGCCCCTGCTCTCTGGCCCANAGCCTGAGCACACCCACCGCATCGGGCCCCCAGACAAGTTAGGTGGAGGATACCTGTCGTCCCTCGGTCCATGCATCGCTCTGGGGCTCAGGTGTCCGGGTACCTAGCGGGAAGCTGCAGGGTGCAGGCCCAGAAGCAGGAACACAGATCCTGAGGGAGCTGTTACTGCACAAACAAAGGTGCCAAGTGAGTTCAGGCACCTACAGGGCTCGGCAGCAGCCAGAGGAGGGGGACGACGACTCTGTGAACCCCAGGGGGCCTGATTCTGGGATTTAGGCACCTTTGCCCCTTTACAGCTCCAGCCCTTGGACACTGCAGTGACGGGAGCAACAGGGACACTATGGATCAGAGTCTGATCCCGCTCCTGCCTCTCAGTCACCCTCTCTGACCCCAACCCTGGCTCTCCCTTCCTTTCCTCAGCTTCCCACACTCGTCCTCAGTAACTTCAGCTTCCAAGTCAATGGCCCATCCGACCCTCTGCTCCCCATCTCCTCATCCTCCCCTCTGCATTCACCTGGCCGCCCTGGGTCAGCTCCCCCACTCTCCAAAAGGGCCATGCACTGGACTTGGGTTCACCAAACCCTGCTCTCTGAGCTCTCCGGTGCGGATTCCCCCACTCCGACCATCAGCTGGTCTTTCTCCGCATCACCCACCAATCACCTCTCCCCATGATTTGTAATGTGTGTGCCTCAGTTTCCCCTATGAGCTGCATGGTTAAAGAGGTGGGGGAAAAGGTTGTTTACTCTGCAGAGATCCAGGTGTGACTGACGCCTGGCTATCTGAGGAGGAGAAGCATCTGGACTGGGACTAGAGAGAGCTCTGGGTTCTGGACTGACCCAGGTCTTTGCTGTAACTTTCCATTCTCTACGTTAACTAAAGATTTTCTACGCTGTGTTCCAGACACCCAGTAAACCCTCCTGTTTGTACAGCGCTGGCTGAGAGTCACCCCAGAGTCCGGAAGTCGGCACATTGTTCCCTTTGGGGGTGCAGGTCTTCCCCAGGTGTCTGGTTCCGGTGGAGCCACTGAGGGGAGCTCATGGCAGGAAGCGGGGGTGCTGAAGGCTCTGAAATTTTGTCCCAGGAGGAGGTGAAGCCAAGCGGCTTACTCCAATGAGAGAGTGTGACCCTAAGGGAGTTAGAGCTATGTGACAATGAAACGGGACCTTCCCCCTCCTCTCCCCTTGCCTTCCCTTCCCACCTCCCTCTCCTTCACAGATACAGACATTTCTCATCTGCTCTCCTCCTAAGCCCTCCACTCACTCCACCCCATCTCCTGATCTCCCCCACACCCACTCTCCTCCCTCCCTTATTCTTCTCTTTAACCTCTCACTCTCCTCTGGCTCTTTCCCCTCACAACACAAACACACTTTGGTGTCTTCCATCAGAAAGACCTTTGACTCCATTTGCCTCTCCAGCTACCGCCCCTTCTCCCTTTCATCTCTCAGCTCATTGAATGTGCCTCTGCAATCGCTGTCTGGAGTTCCCGTCCTCCAGTTCCCTTGCTCCTGCCAAAGTCTGTAATGCCTTTTCCTAGCTAACACTCAGACTCAGCGCTTCATCCTCACCCTCCTTGGTTTGCCAGCCACCTCTGACACCATTCACCACACTTCATAAAATCTCATCCTCCTTGGCTTCCTTAACTCTGTCTCCTCTGACCTCTCTAATCACTCCTTCACCATGTTCATCAGAGGATCTTCCTCATCCCCCCTCCAGCCCTCTGTGGGGTTCTGTCCCCACCTGGACTCTGTCCTTGGTCCCCTTCTCTTCTCCCGCTACACTTTATCTCTCGGCAAAGTCATCTGCAAAGACAAATTCAACTACCATCTCTGTGCTGATGACTCACAGATCTACCTATCCACTCCAGACTTGTCTCTTTCTGCCCAAACTACAATCTTGGCCTGTCTCTCTGACATCTCCTTGTGGCTGTCTCGTCATCAGCTCAAGCTCGATGTGGTTAAAACAGAGTTCCCAATCTTCCCCCCAAGACCTCCCTGCTACCTCCTTTGTCAGTCACTGTGGATAACGCCACCATCCTGCCTGTCACTCAGGTCCGTAACCTGGGCATCATCTTTGACTTGGCCCTCTCCCTAGGTCCTCACATCCAGGTTATGTCTAAATCTTGCTGACTCTTTCTGCAGAACCTGTGGCCTTTCCTGTCCACCCCCACAGCTAAAACTCTGCTCCAGGCTCTCAGCATCTCGTGTCTCGACTGCTGCAACATCCTTTTCTCTGGCCTTGACAAACACAGGCTCGTCTCGCTTAGATCCATTCAGAAGATGCTGAAAAGATCATTTCCTAGACCGCTGATCTGACCATGTCACCTCTTTCTTTGCCTCCCTCCACTGGCTCCTCCTTCTCCATTGCATCAAATATGAACTGCCTGATTTCAGCTGTGAGGCCCTTCACAGCCTAACCCCACCTGACCTGTCATCTCTCATTTGCTACCAAAATGTCGACTCCCACCTCTGATCCGCACACGATCCCGGCCTCCATCACCCACTTTTTACATTTTCAGAAGAGCCCCTTTTTGTCCCATGCTGCCCCTCATGCCTGAGAGGAGCTCCTGGTAAATGGCTGCAAAACTACCTCATCCTCCAAAACCCTCCTCAATGCCCTCCTTTGCCAGGGTGCCTAAAAACTTAGATAACCATTAGGTCATTGGTGCTCTGAGACCACAGCCTGTCACGCTGGCCAGTGCTGTTTCCTTATAATCCCCCATCTGTCTATATCCATCGTTGTCTCCGGTCTTATACTCCGATGGGACCGTATTTTGTTTTGTACCTGTACAGCACCTAGCACAGGGGGGTCCAGGACCAGGACTGAGGCGCCTGGGTGCTGCCATAAAACAATAATAAATAACGATGACAACGATAGCAGGGCGGGTAGCTTTACTCTTTTAATTGGCTTGCTCTTCCCACGAGACAGCCCCGTCTTGTTGGCCCTGTTTTGCGTGAAAGACTCTATGGCCAGTTGGAGAACTTGAGGGGCGGACGTGTAATCCGAGAAAACGAGAGGGGAAGGAATTATTATTTCATGTCGTGGTAGCACATTCTAGCTTTAATCATGCTGGGGCTCCATTGTACTGGGTGTTGTACAGACAGAGCAAGTGACAGTCCCTGCCCCGAACCAATTACACTCATTGTAATTGCCAATTTTGGTTGGACGTATTCCTGGATGTTTCATCACATGACATAATCTTTAATTCCTGGAGACTCCAGGACAATCGTGGAAGGTTGGCAACCCTACACTGATGCCACCTCTACCCAGTTTTTCTTCTGCTTTTAACTATTTCAGTTTTCTTGTTTGTTTCTTTTTACCAAAATAGTTAAATACACCCCCTAGTGCGAGTGCAGTTCTATTGGTACAGCCGTGCTTTACACCAGTATAGCTTATTGCTGTAAATATAGGGGAACAATCTGTACCAGTATTACCAGAGCTTAAATTCAGCCGGAGCTGTCCAAAGCGGAGCACAGGTAAATATTTTCAGACCTTGACTCCAGCCTGATGCTGTTGAATGGGGGGGACAGAGGGAGGAACCATGGGGGACTCCAGGAAATACTCAATGGCAATTTAAGCCTTGAGTATAACTGTGTCCACACTAAGGCTATGTCTGCACTGCACTTTAGTTGGTAAAAATTTTTGACACACAAGGGTGTGAAAAAAAAACCCAACAAAAGTGTTACCAGTGAAAAGCACTGGTGTGGACAGCGCTTTGTTCACAAAACTATCACCCCTCGTTGGGGGTGGTTTTATTTTGTCAGGGGGAGAGCTCTCTCCTGCCAACAAAGAGCAGCTACACTGAGTGCCTTACAGCTGTCAGATGAGCAGTGCAGACATAGCCTAAGTGGTGATTTAGCACCCTCCTTTAGCATCCGAGGGTGCTAAAGGAGTTGGCGGATGTGATTGCAGAGCCATTGGCCATTATCTTTGAAAACTCATGGCGATCGGGGGAGGTCCTGGATGACTGGAAAAAGGCTAATGTAGTGCCCATCTTTAAAAAAGGGAAGAAGGAGGATCCGGGGAACTACAGGCCAGTCAGCCTCACCTCAGTCCCTGGAAAAATCATGGAGCAGGTCCTCAAGGAATCAATTCTGAAGCACTTAGAGGAGAGGAAAGTGATCAGGAACAGTCAGCATGGATTCACCAAGGGCAAGTCATGCCTGACTAACCTAATTGCCTTCTATGAGGAGATAACTGGGTCTGTGGATGAGGGGAAAGCAGTGGATGTGTTATTCCTTGACTTTAGCAAAGCTTTTGATACGGTCTCCCACAGTATTCTTGCCGGCAAGTTAAAGAAGTATGGGCTGGATGAATGGACTATAAGGTGGATAGAAAGCTGGCTAGATCGTCGGGCTCAACGGGTAGTGATCAACGGCTCCATGTCTAGTTGGCAGCCGGTTTCAAGCGGAGTGCCCCAAGGGTCGGTCCTGGGGCCGGTTTTGTTCAATATCTTCATTAATGATCTGGAGGATGGCGTGGACTGCACTCTCAGCAAATTTGCAGATGACACTAAACTGGGAGGAGTGGTAGATACGCTGGAGGGTAGGGATAGGATACAGAGGGACCTAGACAAATTAGAGGATTGGGCCAAAAGAAACCTGATGAGGTTCAACAAGGACAAGTGCAGAGTCCTGCACTTAGGACGGAAGAATCCCATGCACTGTTACAGACTAGGGACCGAGTGGCTAGGCAGCAGTTCTGCAGAAAAGGACCTAGGGGTTACGGTGGACGAGAAGCTGGATATGAGTCAACAGTGTGCCCTTGTTGCCAAGAAGGCTAACGGCATTTTGGGCTGTATAAGTAGGGGCATTGCCAGCAGATCGAGGGACGTGATCGTTCCCCTCTATTCGACATTGGTGAGGCCTCACCTGGAGTACTGTGTCCAGTTTTGGGCCCCACACTACAAGAAGGATGTGGAAAAATTGGAAAGAGTCCAGCGGAGGGCAACAAAAATGATTAGGGGGCTGGAGCACATGAGTTATGAGGAGAGGCTGAGGGAACTGGGATTGTTTAGTCTGCAGAAGAGAAGAATGAGGGGGGATTTGATAGCTGCTTTCAACTACCTGAAAGGGGGTTCCAAAGAGGATGGATCTAGACTGTTCTCAGTGGTACCAGATGACAGAACAAGGAGTAATGGTCTCAAGTTGCAGTGGGGGAGGTTTAGATTGGATATTAGGAAAAACTTTTTCACTAGGAGGGTGGTGAAGCACTGGAATGGGTTACCTAGGGAGGTGGTGGAATCTCCTTCCTTAGAGGTTTTTAAGGTCAGGCTTGACAAAGCCCTGGCTGGGATGATTTAGTTGGGATTAGGTCCTGCTTTGAGCAGGGGGTTGGACTAGATGACCTCCTGAGGTCCCTTCCAACCCTGATATTCTATGATTATATGATTCTATACACTAGATAGTACAAAGTGCTGCCGCAGGAGCGCTCCCACGGCAGTGCTTTGACCTGACTGTGTGGTCACCCGCGAGCACTGGGGAGAGAGCTCTCCCAGCGCTCCTGGTAAACCAGGTCAATGAGGGAAATAGCTCCGAGGGCTGGGACCCTGTCTACTCTGGCACTTTACAGCACTAAAACTTGCTGCGCTCAGGGGGGTGATTTTTCACACCCCTGAGCCAGCAAGTTACTGCGCTGTGAATTGCCAGTGTAGACGAGCCCTTAGCTATGATGGTTTCAAATTGTGTAAAGTGGTACAAACACTGCATGTAGACCAGCCCTAAAAAGTTTATTCCACCTGTTTAAACTTCATTGGTAACACCTTGGCCTTCTCTACACACAAATTCACACCGGTTTAAATGAAGGTGAGAGTTAAACTGGCTTAGTTAAACCAGTGGAAGATGCTCTGTGGACACTCCTTTTCCAGTTTAAGAATGGCTTTTTTCTGTTTACCTTAAGTCGGTTAGGCCTTGTCCACATGGAGAGTTGCACCAGTATAACGAAACATAAGTGATTCAGTTAACCCGTACGAAGCCCCACGTGGACACTCGTATTCCGATCTAAGAGAAGTTTTTTTTCAGTTCAGGTTAAATTGCTGGAAAATCAGTTTAAGCTAAACTGAAAAAAGGCCCCAGTTATGCCAAAATAAGAGGGTCCAAAAAGGGGTTTGTACTCATTTAACTAAACCAGTTTAATTAAACCACAGCAAATTTGTGTGTAGCAAAGGCCTATTTAAACCAAGCACCTGCCGAGCAGAAGAAAGAAAATCTGTCCTTGGTAATGACTCAACACCCCGTGGCCCTTCGTTTGAGGACTGAGAATTCCCACTGCAAGTCTCCGGTACTCCAAGGAGACCTCCAGCAAAACAGGGCAGATGAGACAGAATAAAACAAGGAGGGAAAAAACCCTTTCGGGCCTTTGTTATCCCTTAGGAAGCAACAGCAATGGACACCCTATTTCCCCCTGGTCAGGTCACCTTTAATGTAATGAGCACAGAGAATTTTTCTTTCAACGAAGGCCCAGCCAGGCACCGATGGGAGCTGGTGCTGGATGTAATGCATTAAAAAGCCAAACCAGCCAGTGAGAATGTGAGTTTGGCCCAGACCCTCTCTGATCATCATCAAGGTCCTGCTCTGTCCACGCACACACAGCCCTGCAGGCCCCAGTCCAAAGCTCTGCACCACTGGAGTTACACCAGTACTGGGAGTGACCCTGTAAGATGAAGGCCTCCTGTCTCGTTGCTGCAGAGATAACCCAACACATACACCCCGCACTTCCCTGCTTCGTTCCTGGCCCGACTCAACCCCGCAGCGCCAGGCTGCACTGGGCCTAACCCTGTTTATGTCAAACCAAGCCTGTTACTGAGGTGACACGAGGGCAACAATGTGCCTGAGACCGCTTCACATAAACCCCCAAGGCCAACCTGCAGCCTCACGCAGCTGGATAAGAGCTGCTGAGCTCCCTGGGGTCTGAGCTGCTGCCGCACGGCGAACTCTGGCCCAAGATTGGGGCCATGGAAGATTCAAGTCCATGCTAGGAAAAGCAGGATGTGCCTGTGCCTGCCCCTCGCCACCTTACTGGCACCTGAAGCTCTTTATCCAGCAGTCACAGGAGGTCCCAACAGCACAAACACAGCAGTTGTTCCAGGTTCTGCAACGGGAGCTCGCACCCAAACTGAGACCTGATTAATGCAAAGATCCTGGGGCTCTAACCTCTCCCCTTGCCCTGGATGCACGGTCAGAGACCGGACACATCCCCTCCCTAAGTTGACACCTCTAATTAGACTTGTCTCCATTACAGACACGTCCCATCACTGACCGTGGGGTCACTGGACTGGTGCTGACAGAGCCCAGCTGTATGTAGCCAAGGACAAGCCACACTCAGGAGTTCCAGGCACTGAGGTTAAACCCAGCGCGAAGAACCTCCTGGGAGCCATTAAAGGTCAGAGTGTTCCAAGAAGTCTTTTCCCTTCATTTAACCCTGGTCTATCTGGGAGGGTGATTTACTCCCTCTCACTAACCATCAGCAAAACAGGAATCCTGTCTGAAAGCCCCGCCCTGCCCTGAGACGCTGGGAATGAAACAGCCTGGGCAGCGCTTGGAATAGGATGACCAGATAGCAAGTGTGAAAAATCGGGATGGGGGTGGGGGGTAATAGGAGCCTATATAAGAAAGCCCCAAATATCAGGACTATCCCTATAAAATCGGGACATCTGGTCACCAGCCTGAGCACCTCACAGGGCTGTGATTGGCTTGTCAGCGTGTGCAGCACCCACAGGTGCTGGCCCCAACGGGGCCGCACCCCCTGGCTGGGAGCGGCTGGCATTAGATGAAGGGGTCACAGTTCGGGTCAGTGGCTCTCAGCCCCCCCCACACACACACACACACATTGTCCCAGCAGCGCCTATCACAAGGGGGCCGGGGGGACCCCCCCCCCCATCACTATAGCAACATCACTGTTCGATGTCACTGACCGCTCACTGCTGGGGGGGGGGGGGGAGGAGCGCGGTGTGGTTCACCTGACACCTCTGAACACAGAGCCCAGAACTGCCCCCCGACATCCAGCTCCCCCCTCCCCGCACCCCCCCCCATCCCGGCCGCCCCCCGACACCCAGCTCCCCCCTCCCTGCACCCCCCGGCCCGTCCAGCCCCCGACACCCGGCGCCCCCCGCCCGGCCCCCCCCGGCCCGTCCAGCCCCCGACACCCGGCGCCCCCCGCCCGGCCCCCCCGCCCCCGCCCCGGCCGCCCCCCGACCCCCCGCCCCCCCCTCCCTGCACCCCCCGGCCCGGCCTGCCCCCGCCGCCCCGCCCCCCCCGCCCTGCACCCCCGAGGGTCCCACCCCGATACTCACGGGAGGCGCCCCCCCGCAGGGCTACGGCCCCCAGCAGCAGCAGGCGCAGCGCCAGGGCCATGCCCGGTCTCTCCCCGCAGCGCGGCGGGGACTGGCCGACGGGCGGCGGGCGCGCCCGCGCGGGGCGTGGGGCGGGGGGGCCGGGCGGCCCCCGGCCGGCCCGCCGCCCCCGGCCAGCTCCCCCCGCCCTGCACCCCCGAGGGCCTCCCCCCGATCCGCCCGGGCGCCGCCCCCCCGCCGGGCACCGCCAGCCCCCGAGCCCCCGCCCCTGGCCCCGCCCCCCCCCCCGCGCGGGCCGGGCCAACGCACCGGGGGCTTGCCAAAGCTGAGGGGGGGGGGGGCCCCCCCCCCCCCCGGCCCGGCCCCGGGAACTTCGCTGGGCACCGCTAGATCCCGAGTCCCAGCTACTGGCCACGGGAGCCTCTGCGCGGCAGGGATTGGCTGAGAGGGGAACATCCCACCAATAGCGACACAGAGACCCGCCTCCATCACCGGTCGCTGGGCAGAACCCGGCCGGGCAGGCGGGGGCGAAGGGGAAGCGAAAGTCTGAGGGGGGATTTGGCGCCGCGGAGAACCTGGCCCCGGGGCTGTCATGGCCAGAGCAGCAAATAACTAATGTAGCCCCCGCGCTTTGCTAGAGCCTGGGGCCTCTGGCCTGGGAGTGTCCCAGTGGGGAGACCCTGTGCTGCAGCCTAGCCCTAGAGACTACAACTCCCATGATGCCCCGGGGGGGGAGGCAGTGGGCTCTGTTTTGGGGGGAGGAGCCAGGCTGCCTGGGTGGAGCTCGGTCCGGACCATATGCTGCAAAACGTCTATTAGTCTATAAGGTGCCACAGGATTCTTTACTGCTTGTCCGTACCAGGCGCTGCTGCTGGGCAGCGGCTCTCAAACGTTTGTACTGGTGACGCCCTTCACACAGCAAGCCTCTGTGTGCCACCCCCCTTTATACATTAACAACACTTTTTTGTATATTTAACACCATTATAAATGCTGGCGGCAAAGTGGGGTTTGGGGTGGAGGGTGACAGCTCACGACCCCCCCATGTAATAACCTCGTGACCCCCTGAGCAGGAGCACCGCCAGCCTTTTCGGCGCCCTAGGCGGTGGAAGGTCCCGCCCCCAAAATTCCGCTGATGACCGGGGCACTGGCGCCCCCCAAATAGTAGCGCCCTAGACGACCGCCTAGGTCACCTAATGGGTTGCGCCGGCCCTGACACTGGGGAGTCCTGACCCCCACTTTGAGAACCCCTGTGCTAGGGTGACCAGATGTCCTGATTACATAGGGACAGTCCCAATATCCGGGGCTTTGTCTAATATAGGCTCCTATTACCCCTCCCACCCCACCCCACCCCACCCCACCCCACACACACACACACACACACACACACACACACGATTTTTCACACTTCCCGTCTGGTCAGGCAGCTGCTGCGAGGAAGCTGCTGGAGCCGCCGGGGCTTTGAGCTGCAGGGAGCCTCAGNACCACACACACACACCCCGATTTTTCACACTTCCCGTCTGGTCAGGCAGCTGCTGCGAGGAAGCTGCTGGAGCCGCCGGGGCTTTGAGCTGCAGGGAGCCTCAGAGGCTGTTGGTGGCTTCCCTGGAGTCAGAGCAGAGACTGTTGCTGTGCCTGGAGCCTGCAGGGGAGGAACGGCGAGTAACCCCCCTTCTGGCTTGGGACACTGCTGGCAAGGGGAGGGATAGCTCAGTGGTTTGACCGTTGGCCTGCTAAACCCAGGGTTGTGAGTTCAATCCTTGAGGGGGCCACCTAGGGATTTGGGGCAAAATTGGTCCTGCTAGTGAAGGCAGGGGGCTGGACTCAATGACCCTTCGGGATCCCTTCCAGCTCTATGAGATAGGTATATCTCCATATATTATTATATTATTAAGGGACGGGGCACTGCACAGAGACTGAGTCTGAGGAGAGGCAGAGGGATCGTCCCATCGAACCGGGACCCAGAGCTGCTGACAGTGGGTAGGGCCAGCTCCGGTCGGCAGAACCCAAGTCTAGCCACTCACCTCAGGGGCAAGCCACAGTCTGTATTGGCCACACTCCAATGTGGCAAGGTGTGTTGCAAGGGGGCTGGGGGGACCCAGGCCCGCCCACTGCTCTGGGTCCTGACCCAGGGACCCTCTAGTGCAGTGGTTCTCTCCCCCCAGTGCGCCGCATCCCTGCTGCTGTGCCTACCTCCAGGCACTTCCTGCCGCCAAACAGCTGTTTAGCGGCGATTAGCGCTTTCCAGGAGGGAGGGGGAGGAGCGGGGAGCCAGGCGTTCAGGGGAGGAGGCGGAGAAAAGGCGGGGCAGGGGNGGGGTGCAGCTTGCTGCCTTGGCTGGACGGACACACAGAACCTGCAGAGTGCTGGCTCCAGCCGCAGATCTCCAAGCGCTCCCATGCAAGCGTCTAGGACTCTGAAATCCAGAGGAGTGTGCGCTCCGGGGTGGGGTAAATGGGGGTCGTGTAATGCCAGTTATACATTTTATTTATTACTGTGTCCTGTATTTGTGAATTGATTCTATTCAACTGCCTCCTGTGGATTTAAATTAGTAGTGACATTTCATCTTAGTCTGTTATTCCGTTTCTTTAAATTGTTAAGTAAAGGTGTGTTAAGTCTAATTGAAGTACATTGGATGTATATTATTTATAATTGGTATTTCTGAGTTAGGCCAGTGCCACAGATTATTGTTAGAATAGGTTTATTCCTGGAGTGTACGCCATTGAGTGTGTACAGGGGCCCAGCCAGGTGGAGGCATCGCCAATTTCAAATTCCTTTAGGAGTAAAGGGACTGCAGCAGTGAGGTGGAGACAGGAGTCCCACCATGGGCGGTGGGTGAAGGCTTGGGTTGGGGAGGCAAGTCCCAGACCCGCCCCTTCCGCCCAAGGCCCCACCCCTTTCGTGCCCACCGGACTCTGGAGGCCAGCCCCCATTGTGGCAGCTGGCCCCTGCCCTGCGCCCCCAGTCCCCTCCATTTGGATGCTGGATCTTCCCCCCCCCCCCCCGCCCAAGGCTAGCACATCCCCTGCCAGCACCGGGCAACCCCATCTCCCCCCGCTCCCCCCGAGAGCAACTGGGCAGTTTCAGATCCTCCCCCGGCCCTGCTCCAGCCACCAGGCAGCCATGTGGCTCCGCTCTGGGAAGGCTGGGGGACCGTAGCATGGCTGGAGAGAGCCGGGGGGAAGCTAGCTGGGGTTGCCTGCCGCTGCGGGGACTGGGTGGGGAGGAGCTGGGGTCAAGTGGCTATCTGGTGCTGGGGGGGGAGGTGCTAGCCTTGGGCAGGTGCCAGTGACCATAATGGGGCTGGGGGCGCACGACAGAGGCCAGTAGCCACAATCGGGGCTGGGCTCCGGCTGGTGCGGAACGGGGGGTGGGGGCTTGGATGATAGGGGGGGGCTGGGGCCAGGCCAGTCGTTCACCCACCGCCCATGCCCAGCACCCCGACACCGTTATCTCTTCTACTCTGACCTCCTGCTGAACGTACGTGTACATGTACCAACAGGACACTAATTTTACATTTGCTATATCAGGTCACTGCCATGTGTATTATCAGCAGTGTTTTAACTGGTTACATTATATTTACGTCCTGTTTAATATAATTAGTGTATTGAATTGTGTGTGTGTGTGATTTCTTGGGAGCCTCCAAATATCTGGCAGGTAAGTCGGGGTTACACTGGTGTTAGAATTTCCCTCCTAAGCTGCACTGATGACCCTGCCAGGAAGGGGCACAGGAAGTGGAGGCACAGCCAAATAAATTCATATGGGAAGAAAATAAGGAAGTTACACCCTGCTGAGCTGGAGGCAGAATCCAGAAGAACCCGGGCCTGTCCATCAGAACCTATAAGGAGATTACCTCCTTTAGGGCTAACCTGGTGGATGGGGGACACTGTGATGCTGTGGAATGTGGGAGACACTTTATCATATTTTTGATACCAGTATTATAAAATTGTGATGAATTGTGCTAGATATGCCATGTGAGGTATCTGTGATTGTTATGATTAGCCAAGTATGATGATCTTATTTATATGTTTGTATCACCTTTGTAGTGTGAGATATAGATATGTAGGGTATATCTGTGTTTTCAAACTTATGCTGTTTCTGGGTGACACCCCCCCACCCCCCCAGACTGGCATCAGCACTGCCTGGCCTGCTCAATGACCCATCAAGGGTCATCAGCTGTACAATGAACCCATTGAAAGGCCAGGGGCTACACCTTATGACTCAGCAGGACTTTTAGGGCCATGTCTATGGACAGGAGACTCTAAGGCTCTGTCTACACTCCCCAGTTTTTAGCGACATGGCCCTGTCACTAAAATTTTGGCAGTGTGACCTTTTTTTGTTGGCACTTTTGTTTCTCTGCACTCTTGTTTCTCTGCAGCTATATCCAGCAGGGAGATTGCCTAGCATTGTTGTTGTGCAGATCCTACACCAGCGTTGGCTCACCTTGCACCTCCAAAGCACCGACTCCAGGACCACTCTTCTTTTTAGTTGGGCTAAATGGAACCAAATCTGTTCCACTGAGCGGAGTGAGGAAGGGGGATTGAGGCAGCCCCACGGGGACCACACACCCAGGGGATGCTACAGGAGGGAAGGGGTTATTCTGTTTAGCCAGAGTAAAGGAACAAACTCCCTTCCTGTATTGGTCAGAGCCATGGGGCATTTGAATATTGTTATGTACTGTGCTCCCGACTGCAAGCATTATAGCGTTACGGATGACTGATACACCCACCACATGGTTGGCGATTTAAACCACATTGCAGCCATCCCAGCACTTCTTTTAACTGCTTTAAGGTTCAGTGATTAGTAACATACACTCACTTACCTATTAAAACAGTTAGTTACACGGAAACAAAATGACTTTTTTCTACGTTATAACCTGACACAAATTGTTTGGAAAGTAATCCCCTTCCTCACGGTTACCCACTTGGAGTGTGGCATCATCACTTTTGTAGTTTATTAAGCATTAACGGTGTTCCTTTTATGGACCTTATTTATTACATGTGAACCAGTTATAACAAAGAAAAGTTCATAATTATACAGCCCGATAATAACGCTAAGGTTTAATAATGCTTAAAGATACTCACATTTTGGATTTATAATGCTGAAAGATGTTATTCTTTATTCTTTGGGAGCAAGACACACAATTTTCCACAGTATTCACTCGATTCTTAACCATCTACTTGCGACGTGTTAAAATGACCGTTTGACATGGACCGTGTGCTGTGGCTGGCAGTTGGAAGCTGTGAGCTTCAAAGGAAGGTCTAAAAGCTAGAAGCCTCTGGTAATTGGCTGAGCCTTAATCAGTGGGCGGGGCATTCACCCAGGCCAGGGCTTTATAAAGCAGCGCACAAGTGACCAGGGAGCTTTTGCAAACAGGAGCTGCTAACAGGGAGTTTCGCAAGGGAGTTTGGAAGGGGAGTGGGAAGGGAGCGAGGGTCCCTTGCTGGTTTTATCTGTTTCCCTTTATTCCCCTTAAAACCTATAAACCAAACTGAGGTGTGAATTGGGAGTGCTTTGTTCCAGGTGGGCCTTGAGTGGGCCTGACTTATAAAAAGGCAGTCAGCAGCGAACCGAGGAGGCTAACAGAGGGAGTTTGCCTGGGAGTTCGCAGAGAGCCCACTGAGGCTTACATCTCGCGGGCTTCTGTGAGTTGCTGCAACAGCTGAGGAAGCTCTTAGAAGGAAGGTGATATGGAAGGTGAGCGATCAGTTGTAACCTGCACAGGTTGTGCCATGTTTGTATTTCTTCCACAGGACAGAAGCGACTTTGTCTGTACAAAGTGCAAGCTGGTCTCCATATTGGAAGAGAAGGTTCGAGGTCTGGAGAAACAAGTATCGACCCTGCGTTGCATACGAGAAAATGAAGATTTCCTGGATAGACATCAGGAGATGCTTCTACAGGCACAACGTTCTGAAGAATCGGAGCAGGTTGCGCAGAGGGGACTGAGGGACGGTGAAGAAAATTGGCAGCATGTGACCTCCAGAAGAAGGAAGAGGAGCGTCCATGTACCAGCAATGGAGATACTGGTGAGCAACTGTTTTCATGTTCTCTCCACAGGTACTAATGCGGAGAGTGGAGTAGATGATACATCTGAGGGAAGGGAGCAGAAGGAGACTCCATTTGGAGCAGAAGGAGACTCCATGATTGGAAGGCATGAGATGCACTGTCCTAGGGATGGGGGTTCCACGACCACCACTCCCAAGAGAAGGAGGAGTGTGGTGGTGGTCGGGGACTCCCTCCTCAGGGGGACTGAGTCATCTATCTGCCGCCCCGACCGAGAAAACCGAGAGGTCTGCTGCTTGCCAGTTACTAGGATTCACGATGTGACGGAGAGACTGCCGAGACTCATCAAGCCCTCGGATCGCTACCCCTTCCTGCTTCTCCACGTGGGCACCAATGATACTGCCAAGAATGACCTTGAGCGGATCACTGCAGACTACGTGGCTCTGGGAAGAAGGATAAAGGAGTTTGAGGCGCAAGTGGTGTTCTCGTCCATCCTCCCTGTGCAGGGAAAAGGCCTGGGTAGAGACCGTCGAATTGTGGAAGTCAACGAATGGCTACGCAGGTGGTGTCGGAGAGAAGGCTTTGGATTCTTCGACCATGGGATGGTGTTCCAAGAAGGAGGAGTGCTAGGCAGAGACGGGCTCCACCTAACGAAGAGAGGGAAGAACATCTTCGCAAGCAGGCTGGCTAACCTAGTGAGGAGGGCTTTAAACTAGGTTCACCGGGGGAAGGAGACCAAAGCCCTGAGGTAAGTGGGGAAATGGGATACCGGGAGGAAGCACGAGCAGGAGAGTGCAAGAGGGGAGGACTCCTGTCTCAGACTGAGAAAGCGGGACAATCAGCGAGTTATCTTAAGTGCCTATACACAAATGCAAGAAGCCTGGGAAACAAGCAGGGAGAACTGGAAGTCCTGGCACAGTCAAGGAACTATGATGTCATTGGAATAACAGAGACTTGGTGGGATAACTCACATGACTGGAGTACTGTCATGGATGGATATAAACTGTTCAGGAAGGACAGGCAGGGCAGAAAAGGTGGGGGAGTTGCATTGTATGTAAGAGAGGAGTATGACTGCTCAGAGCTCCGGTATGAAACTGCAGAAAAACCTGAGAGTCTCTGGATTAAGTTTAGAAGTGTGAACAACAAGGGTGATGTCGTGGTGGGAGTCTGCTATAGACCACCAGACCAGGGGGATGAGGTGGACGAGGCTTTCTTCCGGCAACTAGCACAAGTTACTAGATCGCAGGCCCTGGTTCTCATGGGAGACTTTAATCACCCTGATATCTGCTGGGAGAGCAATACAGCGGTGCACAGACAATCCAGGAAGTTTTTGGAAAGTGTAGGGGACAATTTCCTGGTGCAAGTGCTGGAGGAACCAACTAGGGGCAGAGCTCTTCTAGACCTGCTGCTCACAAACCGGGAAGAATTAGTAGGGGAAGCAAAAGTGGATGGGAACCTGGGAGGCAGTGACCATGAGATGGTCGAGTTCAGGATCCTGACACAAGGAAGAAAGGAAAGCAGCAGAATACGGACCCTGGACTTCAGAAAAGCAGACTTTGACTCCCTCAGGGAACTGATGGGCAGGATCCCCTGGGAGAATAACATGAGGGGGAAAGGAGTCCAGGAGAGCTGGCTGTATTTTAAAGAATCCTTATTGAGGTTGCAGGAAAAAACCATCCCGATGTGTAGAAAGAATAGTAAATATGGCAGGCGACCAGCTTGGCTAAACAGTGAAATCCTTGCTGATCTTAAACGCAAAAAAGAAGCTTACAAGAAGTGGAAGATTGGACAAATGACCAGGGAGGAGTATAAAAATATTGCTCAGGCATGCAGGAGTGAAATCAGGAAGGCCAAATCACACTTGGAGTTGCAGCTAGCAAGAGATGTTAAGAGTAACAAGAAGGGTTTCTTCAGGTATGTTAGCAACAAGAAGAAAGTCAAGGAAAGTGTGGGCCCCTTACTGAATGAGGGAGGCAACCTAGTGACCGAGGATGTGGAAAAAGCTAATGTACTCAATGCTTTTTTTGCCTCTGTCTTCACGAACAAGGTCAGCTCCCAGACTGCTGCACTGGGCAGCACAGTATGGGGAGAAGGTGACCAGCCCTCTGTGGAGAAAGAAGTGGTTCGGGACTATTTAGAAAAACTGGACGAGCACAAGTCCATGGGGCCGGATGCGCTGCATCCGAGGGTGCTAAAGGAGTTGGCGGATGTGATTGCAGAGCCATTGGCCATTATCTTTGAAAACTCATGGCGATCGGGGGAGGTCCCGGATGACTGGAAAAAGGCTAATGTAGTGCCCATCTTTAAAAAAGGGAAGAAGGAGGATCCGGGGAACTACAGGCCAGTCAGCCTCACCTCAGTCCCTGGAAAAATCATGGAGCAGGTCCTCAAGGAATCAATTCTGAAGCACTTAGAGGAGAGGAAAGTGATCAGGAACAGTCAGCATGGATTCACCAAGGGCAAGTCATGCCTGACTAACCTAATTGCCTTCTATGAGGAGATAACTGGGTCTGTGGATGAGGGGAAAGCAGTGGATGTGTTATTCCTTGACTTTAGCAAAGCTTTTGATACGGTCTCCCACAGTATTCTTGCCGGCAAGTTAAAGAAGTATGGGCTGGATGAATGGACTATAAGGTGGATAGAAAGCTGGCTAGATCGTCGGGCTCAACGGGTAGTGATCAACGGCTCCATGTCTAGTTGGCAGCCGGTTTCAAGTGGAGTGCCCCAAGGGTCGGTCCTGGGGCCGGTTTTGTTCAATATCTTCATTAATGATCTGGAGGATGGCGTGGACTGCACTCTCAGCAAATTTGCAGATGACACTAAACTGGGAGGAGTGGTAGATACGCTGGAGGGTAGGGATAGGATACAGAGGGACCTAGACAAATTAGAGGATTGGGCCAAAAGAAACCTGATGAGGTTCAACAAGGACAAGTGCAGAGTCCTGCACTTAGGACGGAAGAATCCCATGCACTGTTACAGACTAGGGACCGAGTGGCTAGGCAGCAGTTCTGCAGAAAAGGACCTAGGGGTTACGGTGGACGAGAAGCTGGATATGAGTCAACAGTGTGCCCTTGTTGCCAAGAAGGCTAACGGCATTTTGGGCTGTATAAGTAGGGGCATTGCCAGCAGATCGAGGGACGTGATCGTTCCCCTCTATTCGACATTGGTGAGGCCTCACCTGGAGTACTGTGTCCAGTTTTGGGCCCCACACTACAAGAAGGATGTGGAAAAATTGGAAAGAGTCCAGCGGAGGGCAACAAAAATGATTAGGGGGCTGGAGCACATGAGTTATGAGGAGAGGCTGAGGGAACTGGGATTGTTTAGTCTGCAGAAGAGAAGAATGAGGGGGGATTTGATAGCTGCTTTCAACTACCTGAAAGGGGGTTCCAAAGAGGATGGATCTAGACTGTTCACAGTGGTACCAGATGACAGAACAAGGAGTAATGGTCTCAAGTTGCAGTGGGGGAGGTTTAGATTGGATATTAGGAAAAACTTTTTCACTAGGAGGGTGGTGAAGCACTGGAATGGGTTACCTAGGGAGGTGGTGGAATCTCCTTCCTTAGAGGTTTTTAAGGTCAGGCTTGACAAAGCTCTGGCTGTGATGATTTAGTTGGGATTAGGTCCTGCTTTGAGCAGGGGGTTGGACTAGATACCTCCTGAGGTCCCTTCCAACCCTGATATTCTATGATTCTATGAACTCACGATATCTCCGCTCTACATAAATTTCCAGCTATGCGACCTTAATGTATATTCAAGTGAGGTGTCACTAGAATTGCAGCTCTTGCCGCTGGCAGATGTTTCATTGTGGCTGAGTTATTGCTTATCAAAATGGCGGAGTGGGTCATCTTGACCCTACGTCGCAAATTGAAAAAAAAAATTCACTAAAATATTATTTATTTTTGCAGTAAATAAAAGATTTGACATATTAATAAATTCTCAGAAATGTAGAGAAATGAATTATAATTCATATTCCCTCCGTACGTGCATGGGAATTGAAATAATGACATCTTTGTTATTTTATTTTATTTGTTTCATTTTTCTTTTCTTTTTTTCCTTGAATTTGGCACCCCATTTAACTTGGCACCCTAGGCGACCGCCTAGTTCGCCTACATGGACAGGACGCCCCTGATCCTAACTCTACTAGAACTGAGCTTGTGCAACATCTCAGGTCCCCAGTTACCTCATCTGTTAGAAGGGGGGACAATGATGATTGCACTTGGACAGAGGAGCAGGTGCAGGCTGTCACCTGGCAGGAGGGCCCACGGAGAGACAGAGAGAGGGGTCACAGGTTCACCCCAGACTATGGGCAAAGGAAAAAGAGATACCAAAGAACAGGGGAGACCATCTGTTTTTGTTTATGATGGGAATTAAGATGTCACTAACTAGGCTGAGAAATGAGGAATTGTATCCCACACCGAAAGACCCCAGGTCACAAAGCTGGGGTCAGCAGTCTGGATCTTTCTGGAAGGATTCGACACAACTCACATCCATTCTGATGAAAACACCCCCCTGATGTCCCAGGGTCATAGTCCTCCCCCAACCTGCCTCCTCACTCTAGAAATCTTCTCTGGGTCCCTATCTCTCTCCCTTCCCTGCTATTGGAAAATGTACCAGATATTCTCAGAGATGCCCTCCTCATACAGCCTCCGCACGGCTGCCTGTCCAACACCTCAGACACGGGCAACTCCAGATACTTGCTGTTCCCTGCAATCCCATCCTGAATACAGCCTGCCATAGCCGCCGACTCCGTGGGTGCTCTGGGGCTGGAGCACCCACGGGGAAAGATTGGTGAGTGCTCTGCACCCACCGGCAGCTCCCCGCCCAGCTCACCTCTGCTCCACCTCCTCCCCTGAGTGCACCGCGTGCCCGCTTTTCCCCCCTAGCGCCCAGCGCTTGCGCTGCGAAACAGCTGTTTTGCGCGGCTGGGAGGGAGGGGGAACGCGGCGCGCTCAGGGGAGGAGGCGGGGCCGGGGCGAGGATTTGGGGAAGGGGTCCAATAGGGGCAGGGAGGGGGTGGAGTTGGGGCGGGGCCAGGGGCGGGGAGGGCACGAGCACCCACCGGTGCCGGGGAAAGTTGGCACCTATGCAGCCTGCAATGACAGTTCTCTCTGCTCACAGCCGCACACCCCAGGCTCAGCAATGTGTGTCTGTGCCAAGCACTGAGTAGGCCTGTTACCAACATCTGGCCTGGCACACACTCAAGCCGTCATCCCTAGTGCGGCCTGGCAGCAGTTTCATGGGTCCATAGATTTTAAGGCCAGAGGGGGATAGTAGAACATCTAGTCTGATCCCCTGTGTAGCACAGGTCAGAAAATTTCTCCCACTTACCCCTGTAGTGACCCAATAACCTATGTTTCACTAAAGCTTCAAATCCAGCTTGGATGTCCTGTTGGAAGATTATATCAAAAGCTGGGTAATCAAATGCTTCCATGGGTTGGTTGTTCCAGTGGTTAACCACCCGCCGTGTTACAATGTTGTGCCTTATTTCTCATTTGAATTAGTCCAGCTTTAACTTGCATCCATTGGGTTTTGTTCTGACGGTCTCTGCTGGACTAAAGATCCTTTTCATACCCGGGAATCTCTCCCTGTGTAAGTTTTTATGCTCTGTAATCAAGTGACCTTTGATCTTCTTTTTGAGAAATTCAATAGATTCAGCTCTGTATGTCTCTCGCTCTCAGGCATTTTCTCCAGTCCCTGAATCATTTTTGTTGCTCTTTTCTGCACGCTCCCCAATTTTCAATGGCCTGTTTAAAACAGGGACACAGTTTTCTAGTATTGGTCTCACCCATGCGGTATACAGGGGGAAAAACCCCTCCTTGGTCCCTAGACCCCTGTTTATACAGCCAAGGGTCGCATGGGCTCTGTTTGCCACAGAAACAGTCAAATTATTTTTGGGATCTAAACAACGGGGCCACTGATGAGGGCTATACTAGAAGCATTTTAAACATACTGCTGCCATCTAGTGGATATCATGGGAAATGCACGCCAGGACACCTCCTCCAGACCTGACCCCAGGAATCAGACAAGCCCAGCTGGGCCAGAGGGGGGGAAAAATGATTTTTTAATTTTTTTTTGAGATAATGGGTAGATCTGTATTTCCAAACTTGTGCTGTGTTTCTGGGTGACACCCTCAGACAGATTGCATCAGCACTGCCTAGCCTGTTCAATCGCCCAGCTATGGTCATCAACTGTACAATGAACCTATTGAAAGGAACTTGCCTTATGAGACAGCAAGACATGTGGTATGCTTATGGACAGAACTGTAAGGCTTTTCCATGTCGTGCTGTAAAGCTTGTGTTTGGGGGCACGGGAACTACAAGCCACATAACAAAAGAATATAAAAGGCAATTGCATCATCTCTATTTTGTCTTCATTTCTACTTCTTACCTCTGGAGTAACTTTTCTACAAACTGAAGCTCTGAACAAAGGACAGAATAACCTGTCCAAGCTATGGATGTGTTCCAAGACAGCAAATTCACCAATATTGCTAAGAACCTGATCTATGGACTTTGAAGTTTCTGTGTATCTGACTGCTTTACCATTGAACAACTCTTCTCCCTTCCTTTTTCTTTTCAATAAACCTTTAGTTTTAGATACTAAAAGATTGACTAGCAGCATGGTATTTTGGGTAAGATCCAACCTAATACTGACCTGGCAATGTGGCTGACCCAGAAGAACATTTTGTATAGTGAGCAGACTTTTTAAAATAATGTTTACTCTACTGGACCTAGGTGCTGATTGGGAGCCAGAGAACTGGAATGCAATAAAGGGGGCTGTGTGATTCCATTTCCCACTCTTGCTACTTGATAACCAGTGTGGGGAATCAGGATCACCATTTGTGACTGGTTGGGGAGTTTAAATTCAGAGTTTACCACCAGTTTTGGGAGTGTTTGCTCTCCCTTTTGCAGTATGCCCTGCCCTTGGCATTTTCAGTGAGGGCTACCCCAGACACCTGAGGACACAGAGGATACTTGGCTGTGATGTTGTAAGGACAGCAATATTGAGCAAATATTCTGCATGAATTTTATTTACCAGTTAAAATTATTAGTTCTTGTTTTAAGGCTTCAAGACTGATATAGGAAAGTAAATGCCAAGTAATGTACATTGGAAAACATAATCCCAACTATAAATACAAAATGATGGGGTCTGCATTAGCTGTTAGGACTCAAGAAAGAGATCTTGGAATCATTGTGGATAGTTTTCTGAAAATATCCACTCAATGTGCAGCGGCAGTTAAAAAAGCTAACAGAATGTTAGGAATCATTAGGAAAGGGATAGATAATAAAACAGAAAATATGAAAACAGATACAAAATCCATGGTACTCCCATATCTTGAATACTGTGTGCAGATCTGGTCGCCCCATATCAAAAAATATATTTTGGAATAGGAAAAGGTACAGAGAAGGTCAACAGAAATGATTAGGGATATGGAACAGCTTCTGTATGAGGCAAGATTAAAGAGACAGGGACTGTTCCTCTTGGAAAAGAGACGATAAAAGGGGGATATGATAGAGCTCTATAAAATCTTGACTGGTGTAGAGAAAGTGAATAAGGAAATGTTATTTATTCAGACTCACCCCTGTGGCGCCTATGGCTGGTTATGCTGGGAATTAGCTCGGGGCAGCTTGAGTGCGCCACCTTTAGCTGGTGTCTTGCCCGTTGTTCGCTCACCGGCCTCCACCATCTGTTTCTGGACTCACATCACTCCTTTGGACCACAGCGTCTACTTCAGGACACTGCCCTCCGGCAGTGCCCACCACTCCGTTCTCCCCCCACTTCTGGTGGGGGGGTATCGGCAGTCCTCCTTCTCACACCCACCTCCACGGCCAACTGCAACCCAAGTCTAGCCACTCACCTCAGGGGCAAGCCACAGTCTGTATTGGCCACACTCCAATGTGGCAAGGTGTGTTGCAAGGGGGCTGGGGGGACCCAGGCCTGCCCACTGCTCTGGGTCCTGACCCAGGGACCCTCTAGTGCAGTGGTTCTCTCCCCCCAGTGCGCCGCATCCCTGCTGCTGTGCCTACCTCCAGGCACTTCCTGCCGCCAAACAGCTGTTTAGCGGCGATTAGCGCTTTCCAGGAGGGAGTGGGAGGAGCGGGGAGCCACGCGTTCAGGGGACGAAGCGGAGAAAAGGCGGGGCAGGGGTGGGGATTTGGGGAAGGGGTTGGAATGGGGGCGGGAAGAGGCAGGGCAGGGGCGGGGCCTCATTGAAGGGGTGGAGTGGGGGGCAGGGCCAGGGCCAGCAGGGGAGGGGGAGTGTCAGTGATGCGGCCCTCAGGCCAA
Organism: Platysternon megacephalum; assembly: GCA_003942145.1. Taxonomy (NCBI): domain Eukaryota; kingdom Metazoa; phylum Chordata; order Testudines; family Platysternidae; genus Platysternon; species Platysternon megacephalum. The sequence goes on from QXTE01001100.1 coordinate 28,385, forward strand.
TGTACTAGTCCTCATGTGGCGCTCCTGGTAATTCGAGTTTGAGATCCCTGCACTAGAGCAGTGGTTCTCACAGCCGGTCTGCCGCTTGTTCAGGGAAAGCCCCGGGTGGGCCGGGCCGGTTTCTGTACCTGCCGTGTCCGCAGGTTCAGCCAATCACGGCTCCCACTGGCCGCAGTTCGCTGCTCCAGGCCAATGGGGGCTGCGGGAAGTGACGCGGGCCAAGGGATGTGCTGTCTGCCCTTCCCGTAGCCCCCATTGGCCTGTAGCAGCAAACCGCTGCCAGTGGGAGCCGCGATCGGCCGAACCTGTGGACGCGGCAGGTACACAAACTGACCCGGCCCGCCCGGGGCTTTCCCTGAAAAAGCAGTGGACCGGCTGTGAGAACCACTGCTCTAGTGCAGGGATCTCAAACTCGAATTACCAGGAGCGCCACATGAGGACTAGTACATTGGCCTGAGGGCCGCATCACTGACACTCCCCCTCCCCTGCTGGCCCCGGCCCCGCCCCCCACTCCACCCCTTCCATGAGGCCCCGCCCCTGCCCTGCCTCTTCCCACCCCTTCCCGGAGGGCATTCCAACCCCTTCCCCAAATCCCCACCCCTGCCCCGCCTTTTCTCCGCCTCCTCCCCTGAACGCGTGGCTCCCCGCTCCTCCCCCTCCCTCCTGGAAAGCGCTAATCGCCGCTAAACAGCTGTTTGGCGGCAGGAAGTGCCTGGAGGTAGGCACAGCAGCAGGGATGCGGCGCACTGGGGGGAAGGGGAGCGGGGAGCTTGGCAGGCTGCAGGAAATAACTCCGGGGGGGGCACGGGGAGCTTGGCGGGCCGCAGGAAATAACCCCGTGGGCTGCATGCAGCCCATGGGCCGCGTGTTTGAGACCCCTGCTCTAGTGGCAGCCTTCTTCTGCCCTCCTTTGCGCCTCTTAACCATAGGCAGCGACTCCGTGGGTGCTCTGCGGCTGGAGCACCCACAGAAAAATATTGGTGAGTGCTCAGCACCCACCGGCAGCTCCCCGCCCTGCCCCCCTGCTCCAGGTCACCTCTGCCTCCTCCTCCGCAAGCACGCCGCTGCGTCCTGCTTTTCCCCCCTCCCAGCGCTTGCGCTGTGAAACAGCTGTTTCGCGGGGCAGGGAGGGAGGAGGGAACACGGCACGCTGGGGGAAGAGGCGGGGCCGGGGCCGGGATTTGGGGAAGGGATCCAATAGGGGCAGGGAGGGGGCGGAGTTGGGGCGGGGACTTTGGGGAAGGGGTTGGAATAGGGGTGGGGCCAGCAGTGGGGAAAGGGTGGAGTCGGGGCAGGGCCAGGAGCAGGAGGCATGAGCACCCACCGGCTCCGGAGAAAGTTGGCGCCTATGCCCTTAACTACCAATGTTCCCTGGGCCACTTCCCCAGGACCCTTGCACCGTGACAGCCCCTGTATCAAGGCCTCAGCCTGGCAGGTATCAGGCTGGAGCTTCTTCTCTCTCTGCTCCCCTGAGCCTGTCCAGCACTGCTCTGTCCAAGGTGCTTCTCCCTTGCCAGTCAGGACCCAAATAAGCTCCTCATCAACTATGCAGCCTTTTATAGGGCCCAGCCTGTTGCTTGACAGACTTTTCCCTTCGCCCTGATAGGCTTGGTTTTGGGCAGGCTCCCTCCTGCCTGCTTTTAACCCTTTCTCCTGCCCCATCCAACCCCCCCCCCCGTNCCTTACCGCGCTGCCTGGAGCGCCGGTGGCTGGAGCTGGCCCACGCCACCGCACAGCACAGAGCACCGGGTCGAGCCGGGTTCTGCAGCTGCGCTGCCCCAGGGGCTCCCAGCCCTGCCACCCAGAGCATTGTGCCGGCAGCGGGGCAAGCTGAGGCTGCAGGGGAGGGGGAAACAGCAGGATGAAGCAATTCCCATAGACTGACATAGGAATAAATTCTTATAAAAATGG
>QXTE01001101.1:0-17244 GCA_003942145.1 Platysternon megacephalum
AGGTCCATCTAGCCCAGTATCCTGTCTTCTGACTGTGGCCAATGCCAGGTGCCCCAGAGAGAATGAACAGAACAAGTAATGATCAAGTGATTCATCTCCTGTCGCCCATTCCACAGGTTGACTGTGCGTTGTGTGAAGAAATACTTCCTTTTGTTTGTTTGTTTTAAACCTGCTGTCTGTTAATTTCATTGGGTGATTATTTCATTGGGTGATTCCTAGTTCTTGTGTTATGAGAAGGAGTAAATAACACTTCCTCATTTACTTTCTCCACACCAGTCATGATTTTATAGACCTCTCTCCTATCCCCCTTCGTCTCTTATCCGAGTTGAAAAGTTCCAGTCTTTTTAATCTCTCCTCATACGGAAGCTGTTCCATGCCCCTAATCATTTTTTTTGCCCTTTTCTGAACCTCTTCCAATTCCAATCTTTTTTGAGATGGGGCAACCACATCTGCACGCAGTATTCAAGATGTGGGGGTACCATGGATTTATATAGAGGCAATATGATATTTTCTGTCTTATTATCTATCCCTTTCTTAATGATTCCCAACATTCTGTGGGACATGGATTTACTTTCTCTGGGTTGTAGGAGACTCTGTGAAATTGCGTGTCTGTGACATTTACCACAGTGCAATCTGGACTGTTGAACAGCTGTGTCCCCTCAGTTCCCCAAGCTGGGGTGCCTTTTACACTGCTTTACTGTGAGAACAGCCACTCCTGGGCAGTTAACACACAGTCTCCAGCGTGTAACTCGCTCCCAGCTACACAGTATTGAGTGCTGCTAGTCAGCGACTCCCGAATTACAGTACCCCACAGGAGAACCCCAGAAAATTCTCTGCTCCCAGACTTCCCCCAGAAATGTGCATCTTGCCCTGTCCAGCACACTACTGAACAACGCAAGCTCATATGAAGTGTGTCATTTCATCAGTGGAAAATGACATGCGCCAGCCTTGTTATCCCAAATGGAGTTTCCAACACACTTTAATCCTGCGACAAAGTGGGAATGTTCTTAATGTTTTCTTTGAATACTGGGTCGGTGCTGGTGACGCAGCAGGGAGTGGGGAGTATTGACCTGGGAAGATTGCAGGGGAGTTGTACTTGGACTGTCTACATTGGGGATGGGAGACTTTCCTTGTCATAGAATCATAGAATATCAGGGTTGGAAGGGACCTCAGGAGGTCATCTAGTCCAACCCCCTGCTCAAAGCAGGAATAATCCCAACTAAATTATCACAGCCAGGGCTTTGTCAAGCCTGACCTTAAAAACCTCTAAGGAAGGAGATTCCACCACCTCCCTAGGTAACCCATTCCAGTGCTTCACCACCCTCCTAGTGAAAAAGTTTTTCCTAATATCCAATCTAAACCTCCCCCACTGCAACTTGAGACCATTACTCCTTGTTCTGTCATCTGGTACCACTGTGAACAGTCTAGATCCATCCTCTTTGGAACCCCCTTTCAGGTAGTTGAAAGCAGCTATCAAATCCCCCCTCATTCTTCTCTTCTGCAGACTAAACAATCCCAGTTCCCTCAGCCTCTCCTCATAACTCATGTGCTCCAGCCCCCTAATCATTTTTGTTGCCCTCCGCTGGACTCTTTCCAATTTTTCCACATCCTTCTTGTAGTGTGGGGCCCAAAACTGGACACAGTACTCCAGGTGAGGCCTCACCAATGTCGAATAGAGGGGAACGATCACGTCCCTCGATCTGCTGGCAATGCCCCTACTTATACAGCCCAAAATGCCGTTAGCCTTCTTGGCAACAAGGGCACACTGTTGACTCATATCCAGCTTCTCGTCCACCGTAACCCCTAGGTCCTTTTCTGCAGAACTGCTGCCTAGCCACTCGGTCCCTAGTCTGTAACAGTGCATGGGATTCTTCCGTCCTAAGTGCAGGACTCTGCACTTGTCCTTGTTGAACCTCATCAGGTTTCTTTTGGCCCAATCCTCTAATTTGTCTAGGTCCCTCTGTATCCTATCCCTACCCTCCAGCGTATCTACCACTCCTCCCAGTTTAGTGTCATCTGCAAATTTGCTGAGAGTGCAGTCCACGCCATCCTCCAGATCATTAATGAAGATATTGAACAAAACCGGCCCCAGGACCGACCCTTGGGGCACTCCACTTGAAACCGGCTGCCAACTAGACATGGAGCCGTTGATCACTACCCGTTGAGCCCGACGATCTAGCCAGCTTTCTATCCACCTTATAGTCCATTCATCCAGCCCATACTTCTTTAACTTGCCGGCAAGAATACTGTGGGAGACCGTATCAAAAGCTTTGCTAAAGTCAAGGAATAACACATCCACTGCTTTCCCCTCATCCACAGACCCAGTTATCTCCTCATAGAAGGCAATTAGGTTAGTCAGGCATGACTTGCCCTTGGTGAATCCATGCTGACTGTTCCTGATCACTTTCCTCTCCTCTAAGTGCTTCAGAATTGATTCCTTGAGGACCTGCTCCATGATTTTTCCAGGGACTGAGGTGAGGCTGACTGGCCTGTAGTTCCCCGGATCCTCCTTCTTCCCTTTTTTAAAGATGGGCACTACATTAGCCTTTTTCCAGTCATCCGGGACCTCCCCCGATCGCCATGAGTTTTCAAAGATAATGGCCAATGGCTCTGCAATCACATCCGCCAACTCCTTTAGCACCCTCGGATGCAGCGCATCCGGCCCCATGGACTTGTGCTCGTCCAGTTTTTCTAAATAGTCCCGAACCACTTCTTTCTCCACAGAGGGCTGGTCACCTTCTCCCCATACTGTGCTGCCCAGTGCAGCAGTCTGGGAGCTGACCTTGTTCGTGAAGACAGAGGCAAAAAAAGCATTGAGTACATTAGCTTTTTCCACATCCTCGGTCACTAGGTTGCCTCCCTCATTCAGTAAGGGGCCCACACTTTCCTTGACTTTCTTCTTGTTGCTAACATACCTGAAGAAACCCTTCTTGTTACTCTTAACATCTCTTGCTAGCTGCAACTCCAAGTGTGATTTGGCCTTCCTGATTTCACTCCTGCATGCCTGAGCAATATTTTTATACTCCTCCCTGGTCATTTGTCCAATCTTCCACTTCTTGTAAGCTTCTTTTTTGCGTTTAAGATCAGCAAGGATTTCACTGTTTAGCCAAGCTGGTCGCCTGCCATATTTACTATTCTTTCTACACATCGGGATGGTTTTTTCCTGCAACCTCAATAAGGATTCTTTAAAATACAGCCAGCTCTCCTGGACTCCTTTCCCCCTCATGTTATTCTCCCAGGGGATCCTGCCCATCAGTTCCCTGAGGGAGTCAAAGTCTGCTTTTCTGAAGTCCAGGGTCCGTATTCTGCTGCTTTCCTTTCTTCCTTGTGTCAGGATCCTGAACTCGACCATCTCATGGTCACTGCCTCCCAGGTTCCCATCCACTTTTGCTTCCCCTACTAATTCTTCCCGGTTTGTGAGCAGCAGGTCTAGAAGAGCTCTGCCCCTAGTTGGTTCCTCCAGCACTTGCACCAGGAAATTGTCCCCTACACTTTCCAAAAACTTCCTGGATTGTCTGTGCACCGCTGTATTGCTCTCCCAGCAGATATCAGGGTGATTAAAGTCTCCCATGAGAACCAGGGCCTGCAATCTAGTAACTTGTGCTAGTTGCCGGAAGAAAGCCTCGTCCACCTCATCCCCCTGGTCTGGTGGTCTATAGCAGACTCCCACCACAACATCACCCTTGTTGTTCACACTTCTAAACTTAATCCAGAGACTCTCAGGTTTTTCTGCAGTTTCATTCCTTGAGGGAAGATACCTGAGCATGTAACATGAGAACCCAGGACGGGGGTTGGAGATCAAGTGACCTCCTGGACCGGGAAAAAGACAAAGGGAGAGGAGGGGCTGGAGACTTTCAGTTTTGGAGCTGGCTGGGAGAATGGAGGCGAGGTCAGACAGACCTCCTGGCCTCCCCTGGCCCCCCAGAAGGACCTGACTAAGGGGTCCTGTTTATGCCTACAAGCATAAACAGACATATTGACACACCCAGACATATTGGCATCAGCACTGCCTAGCCTGTTTGATGGCCCATCCAGGGTCATCAGCTGTACAATGAGCCCATGGAAAGGACCAAGGGGATAAACCTATTGAGTCAGCAAGACATGCAGGGTTATGCCTCTGTACTGAGAACTCCAAGGCTTTTCCATGCCTTGTGTTTGGGACACAGGAAGTACAAGCCACATGGCAAAGGGAATATAAAGGGCGGCTGCATCATCTCAATTTTCTCTTCAATCCCTCTTCCTACCTCTGGAGCAACTTCTCTACAAACTGAAGCCTTGAACAAAGGACTGAATGACCCATCCAACCTGTGGATGTGTTCCAGACGGACTTTCACACCAGCAACTCACCAATACATCTAAGAACCCTATATATAGATTATGGAATGTATCTGACTGCTTTCCCATTTAACTTCGTTCTTTCATTCTTTCTTTCTTCTAAACATTTAGTTTAGATGCTAAAGCATTGGCTGGCAGCATGGTATTTTGGGTAAGATCCAAACCTATAGTGACCCGGTAATGTGGCTGACCCTTCCACCCGCCCACTTCCTGGATCCAAATAGGATCACTCTCTTGCTGCCCTCTGGCCATGCTGTATCACCACCGTGAACAGAGTTCTTAAATAACCTCTCACTGTACCAGACCTAGGTGCTGATTGGGAGTCAGAGAACTGGAATGCAATAAAGGGGGCTGTGTGATTTCTTTTTTCAGTGTCTCGTTAACCAGTGTGGGGGATCAGAAGCACAGTTTGTGACTGGTCGGTGAGTGTTAACCACCAGTTTTGGGAGCATCTGCTCTCCCTTTTTCAGCCTGCCCTGACCTTGGCATTTTCAGTGAGGACTCACCCAGGCACACCAGGTCACACTAACCACTGAAGTTAAATTAATAGAATGTTTTTTATGACCAAGTTTTATGAAATCAACTGAACTCCTTTGTTTTCTTTCATCTGAGCAGGGTTTCCAGTTTCCCAATCTGATGTGATCTCCCAGTTGGAACAAGTTGAAGAGTCATGGGTCCCAGACCTCCAGGGTTCAGAGGAAAGAGAGATCCTGAGAGCTCCCTGCACAGGTGAGGAAACATTAAACCAATTCAGAATCTGTAAGTGCCTGAAGGAAACATCTGGGATGCCCTACAAAGCCCTTGGGAGCTCTCTTGGTTCATTATTGTCCCTAGCAGGGGTCATATCCTCAGGGTAAATATAGCTCATGGCTTCCTATAGATCCTAGCAGACACCAGGCAGTAGCTTCCTCCCTTCCCCCTGCGAAGTTGGATGGGATGTGAAGGCTGAATTGATCCCCTCCTCTCTCCTGTTTGGGGGAGTTCAGTTCCTGATTTTTATTTGACCTCTCTCCAGCACTTGTTTTGGTTTGGTCTTCCCCTTTCCATCCCTGTTTGATGTTTCTTTCTCTATCACAGCAGGTGATGCAATGGTATGTGAGAAAGAAGAGCAGAATTCTCAGCAGAGAAATGTTGAGCAAGTGGATGAACACAGAGCATTATCGCAAAGAACTAAAAGGAATGTGTCCAGGAGTCATGAGCAGGGAAGATCCTCTGAGATTCAGCACAGACCAGAAAGAGAGCTGGGAAACCAGCCAGGGGAGAAAGTGGGTAATTTTTTTTCCTGTCACGGAACTCAGAAGGTCCTCAAGGAAACCACAACACAGCAGGAAATCCTCAGAGAAAAGCAAAAAAATACATGCACTCAGGGTGGGAAAAATTTATGTGACTACTCAGTCCTTATAAAGCATCGGAGAATCCACACAGGAGAGAGGCCCTATGAATGCCGTGAGTGTGGGAATTGCTTTACTAAGAGCTCATCCCTTTCTGAACATCAGAGAATCCACACAGGGGAGAGGCCCTATGAATGCCGTGAGTGCGGGAAAACCTTCACTCGCAGCTCGCACCTTATTAGGCATCAGAGAATCCACACAGAGGAGAGGCCCTATGAATGCAGAGAGTGCGGGAAAACCTTCACTCAAAGATCACGCCTTTTTCACCATAAGAAAATCCACACAGGTGAGAGAACCTATGAAAGCAGTGAGTGTGGGAAAACCTTCTCTTAGCACTCAGCCATGTTCTCCCTTGCAGATTCTCTGATGGCTATCAAGACTATAAAAACCTCTAGGGCTATCCATACTTTTTTTTCTTTAATACTTTTTCTGATTCCCACATAGTAACTTTTAAAGCTGTTTGAACTGTTTGCAGCACCCTTATCCCTCAGCTTGTCCAGATGAGTGGCCCATTTTTCCTTTTCCAGTTTTGAAGTGGGCCCATTTGTCTATTCTATCAACTCCATTGTCCCAGGAGTAATTTGAGTGTGCCCTTCCTATCAGGAGCCAGGGAGCATCACATTTATACCATTCCTCCTATTACAAAGTTATTGTTAGAGTCACCAGTAATACAGATTATATCATTGCCAGTTGTTCTCACGTTGCTCTAGGTTGTGCTGAAGAGCAGTTATATTGGGAACTTTTCAAATTATATTATTTAAATGAAGAGGAGCAGAGGCAGGGGAAAAAAGTGTCATTTCAGCCTCTGTGACACTGGAAGGAGATGGGTTGACTCAGAGATTCCTTCCTTCCCCATAACTGCAGAACTGTTACCTTTTGCCTGAGCCATGCAGAGTTTATCTTCAGCACATTCTATCCATCCACTTCTCAAAGTGTCGTGTGATGAAGTATTTTCGTTGTCTGTGCTTGGAGATGGTGCTTTGAGTTCTTTAATCCTATATCAGAGTCGCTGTGACTGGAGATGAAAGTGTCAAAGACCTGGGAGGGGAATTCAAATGGATTCCAAACACAGTGTGATCATTGGGAGTTTAAATCCCAGGTTCCATCTATTGGTAAAGCCACTTCTGGCAAGGTGGCTGTTCTGTCCCCCATTATAGGGATGGAAGGATACTAACAATTTTGTAAATAGCATAACTGACTATTGAGACAGTGCTGAGTGAAGCTGGTTTGAATGGATCAGAGGAGAAAGTGATAAGGGGAAATCTCTTGTCCTGATTCTGAATAATCAGATGTAACCTGCTCTGGAGTTTCACTCCACACTTTTATTGTCATGTATTCTCTCTCTCTGTGATGTGGGTTTCTATCTTTCCTGGAGGCTCTTTGGTCACCCAATTGGATATTAGTTCAGTTTGATAGGATGTAGCTCTGATTTATTGGAGACGTTCGGAGAAATGACCATTTGCTAAGGTCATCATTTTTCACTTCAGCTTTGATTTTCCCCACCCCTGCATGATGACATGGAGAAAGTTCAAGTGCAGTTCTGTCAACAGGAGAGAACTTTCCAATTTACTGGACATGCTAACAAAGAAACAGCAGTGATTTAAAATCTCCACTCGGAAATGGTGAACAACAGCAGAAGCCCAACTAACTGAAGGAAGTGCATATGATCACAGTGTAGTTCAATTGTTTAAGTCAATATTGTCTGATGATCTGGGGAGAGAATTCCACTGTAAGTGGTTTTGAACTAGGCAAAATGTCCATGTATTTGGTTCCCAAAGCATTTGTAACCCAGGCCCCACAGAATATCTCTCCTAGCTAATCCTATGGTATGGGAGATGCTGCCCTTCAAGACACAGATGTTGAGGAAATAGAAGTGGTTTTTTTTTTTAAATTTATCCTTTGTAGTTGGTAAAAATGTGTATAAAGTTAAATCAGTGTTGGAAATCTAATAGCTGCAGATAAATAGCTATTTTTGAATAGAAACTCCAGCTCTGGTAACTAACAGGGATTCTGTTCCAGGCCTCTATCCAGTCCCTTGAGTGGATCTGTGCCACCAAATTAAAAAAACCTGGGCATGTTTTGGGAAGCCATTCCTCACTAACACTGCTGAGATTTGAAGTGGTTTTGTAAAGGATTCTACTTCAGAGAACTGTAAATTTACCCTAACCAAGGCCAAGGATTTGGAAGGAACTGGGGTTGAAAGAGTACATACTCAGTTCTTGGTTTCAACCCCAGTAAAGGAAGCTATGGTGACCAATGACCCAAGGAAAGTTGTTTGTACAACTCCACTTCCTAGTGCAGTGTCACTGATTACAGTTCCAAAGGATGCCAGGGTTAGTCTGAGAACAATCATCCTTCACTGTTTGGATCCAAAGAGAGAGTGCTTCAGAGGACGTTCCTTCCCCATGGATCCCAAACTGTGGCTGCCTGAATGGGTAACAAGGACTTTCAGGCTGTAGAAATGATGGTAACCAATGAGGCAACGAATGTGTCAGGCTCCAGTTTCAGAGTTCCGGATACTCGCATGTTGAGTCCTGATTCTATGGTTTTGTGTCTGCACAATTAAGCTGATGTTGGTAACTGCACTGCTGTAGCGCTGCTATTACAGACGCTCTAAGCCAATAGTAGAGATCTCTCCCGTCGAACTTTATTAATCCAGGTCCTGCAAGCGGTGGCTATGTTGGCAGGAGAAGCTCTCCTGCTGATGTAGCGCTATCCACACAGGGGGTTAGGGCTGTGTAACTACGTTGCTCAGTGGTGTGGATTTTTCACACCCCGAGCAATAAACTTTTACCGATAAATGTCTTTAGTGTAGACCAGACAGTTTTCTCTTGTGTTTTATGCATTTACGTCACTTCTCCCCTACCACCTCCTACTTTGAAAGATTAAAAAGTGTGAGAAGAGAGAGATTTTTCCTCATGATGCAAACATTCCCGCATAGGAGACCCTTTCCACCACCACACATGGCAGAAGAACCAGAGATATATGAACTCACAGAAGTGGTTGGGACCTACCTTGGGACAAACCACAACTTGAGCCAAGGTTCAGTTGTTGGCAGTGGGGATTAAAAGAAAACTTACACATGACAAGAATTTGTGATCTTTGAATATGGTGTTGTTTCCAATGAAAATGAAATTATAGGTGAAGTTATTGGTTAATGAGTAAGAGACTAATTGTGTGATCAGAATTATTTTGGAAAAGTGCAAGTTGTCTTGTTTTTTGTTTTGTTAGTCGTACAGGAAATGATGGCTAATCTTGAAAAGTTAATTTGATTTCATTTACCCCCTGTAGTGTAAGGAGTTCTGGTAGAAAACCTCACTCCAAAGGTTGGGGTGGGAGAATGTGCGTGAGAAAGAGTGTATAAGAGAATATTGGCAAGTATAGATTTAAATTTTTTGTATTTCAAATAGAACTTATTTTGCTTAGCTTCAAAATAAATTTCTATTAAAAGGAAAACTACTCGAGGAGACAAGTTGTATAACTTTTTACCCACTTAGACTGTAAGGGTCACTGACTTCCCCACTTCTCTAATTTGCAAAGGAAAGACGTGACATCTGTCATAGGATGTTTCCAGCAGGCAGGAAAGCTGCAATTGTCAACCATCAATATCCAGGAAAAGGAGAGTTCCAACCATTGTCATTTAAGTATCTTATTGTTCCTGTCTCTGTTTTTTGTTCTGGCCTTTCTGTTATATCAGGGTGTGACTGTATAGCTCAGTGCATGTGTGACAAAAGCTCATTGGTGCCAATTGGCAAAGGGGTCACTGTTAATCACAAGCAACTCCTGTCTCAGACTGACAAACTCGCCACACCTAATACACTGATTTTATTATATTTATCCAGGAAGCATAGCAGTGAGATCTCTACTGAAAGCTTGTAAATTATTGTTACTCCTCATCACTGTGAGGTGTGTACGAGTCATATTGAAGGAGTAATGTAAGTACATGGAAAATTATGCCCATATGGTATTGTTGTGAATGTGAGTCACCCCAGTCATATGTCTTGGTGGGGACGGCCCATTCCAGTGGAAGGGAATTCTCACCCGTCCCTTGCTAACCAGTTATGCGATGTATTGCTCAATTGTCAACCTTTGCACCAACCCAGAAAAGCCAATGGAAAACTATCAAAGACAAACTATAGACATTGAAACCCTGTGGAAGTGAAAAGGACAATATGAGAATGAGGAAATCATCCTTTCTGTGAATAAAGACAAAAGACTGATTCAGTTTATAACAGGGTGGAGAAAAACACTCTGGATCCATTCACCAAGGAGATCCCTAATGACCAGTGGTGCTTCATGAAAGGCAGGGCCCTGGCTCCTAGGGACTAGCAATCACTGCAATAGACTGAAGTGTGAGGTGAGACTCTACTTAGATAGGAAAGGTAACTATTAAAAAGTGTAGGTTGCCTTTTGTGATTTTGTTTAGTTGTTATGGTTGGTTTCCATCACTCACATTTGTTTCTGTTTAAATCTCTATCCCTTGTTAAATAAATTTCCGTTTGTTCAATATCTGTACTCAAGTGCTGTGTGTGATACAGGAGCAGTGGTCTACAGTAAAACTGGTAACCTGGGATATACCATTGCTTCGGGCAGAGAGGATCTGGGATTTCTCTGAGTAGCTGGTGATCGGGGCTGGACCCCACCGGGGACACATTGGAGGAACTCAGGATGTAGGGTGCCGCCATTGGGAACTGGCAGGGCGGCTGGGTCTCAGGGGTGGGCGCTTGAGTGCCTGACAGGCTGGGTGAGTTTGGTCGCTAACATCCAGCTGCCAAATGCAAAATCCCTCTTCCTAGTGACAGGTGGCAACAAGGAGATTCACAGCCCTCAGCACCCTGAGAAGAGTCACAATGTGCATCTATGTTGATCCACCTGTCAAATTCACACAGGGAAAGCACCCTATGGCATAGTTCCCTGACTCAAAATAGCCCTAAAACTCTCCTATGGAACGTGCTCTTCCCTCCGTGAAAGCATGTAAAGAATCCAAGTGCTGGAGGATAGGGTTTGGGTCCAGAGTGACCTAGACAAATTAGAGGATTGGGCCAAAAGAAATCTGACGAGGTTCCACAAGGACAAGTGCAGAGTCCTGCACTTAGGATGAAAGAATCCCATGCACTGCTACATGCTGAGGACTGACTGGCTAAGAGTTAATACCTTAGAAAAGTCTCTGTGTGTGTTAGATGTGTGGGAGGGTGTCCAGAAATCAGTTTGCTCCAGTCTCTTTTCGCTGGGATTTCCTTGAGAAAAAGCTGAAGCAGGGAGCAAAGTGTCTGCCCTCTCTGATGCTCAAACGCACCTTCAGATTATGAGACTAACACACTGACAACTGCACTAAGAAGGCTTTGGGCTAAGTGTATGTAGGACACTCCTACAGCAGTGACTGAGGCAGGAGGGAAGGAGCCAGGGTTGTGCTGGAAGAAGCAGGGAGATCTGGTGCCCAGACACTTTTCCTGGCAGCTTTCTCTGCAGCAAACAAACCAACTCTCCCTGCCACTGAAAAATCCACCTGGGACTAAGAGCAGGACTCGGGGGCTTTCTCCTTGCCACTTCTGCTGGGGTGGGCAGGCATCCTGGAGTCCTTTCTAGAAGAGAATTGGGAACTGAGTTGAGAAAACCAGTTTGAAAAGAGGAAGCTCAGGTTTAGACTCATTTATTTATAATATTAAATAATCGTTCGATTCTAGTGCCACAATCAATACAATTGCTTCAGCCTGATAGTTTCCCAAAGGGAAAACTTCACTTCTCTCCAAAGGGAGTTGAGAGAAAGTGCTTTTCAGAGTCCAAGAGAGACAGGGCGGGTGAGGGTAAGAGCCTGTAGAGGATGAACCTCTGTTGGTGAAAGAGACAAGCTTTGGAGCTAACCCAGAACACTTCTTCAGTTCTGTGTAGCCCGAAAGGTCGTCTCTTCCATAAATAGCAGTTGGCACTTAAGAACAGAGATACTGAGACCAGTTCATGTAGCCTACTATCCTGTCTTCCGACAGTGGCCAGTGCCAGCCGCCTCAGAAGGAATGAACAGAACAGGGAATCATCAAGTGATCCGTCCCCTGTTGTCCATTCCCAGCTTCTGGCAAACAATGGCTAGGGACACCATTCCTCCCCATCCTGGCTAATAGCCATTGATGGACCTATTCTCCATGCACTGCTCTAGTTCTTTTTTGAACTCTGTTCTAGTCTTGGCCTTCACAACATCCTCTGGCAAAGAGTTCCCCAGGTTAACTGTGCGTTGTTTGAAGAAATACTTTGTTTCAAACCTGCAGCCTATTCATTTCATTTGGTGACCCCTCCTAGTTCTTGTGTTATGAGAAGGAGTAAATAACGCTCCCTTCCTTGGTCCTTTGAAAGATATTATGTGAGCCCCTGCCCCATGTTCTGGGACCAACACGGATATAACAACACCACAAACAACAAGGTTCAAAGTCAATGCACGTGGGAGAAGCATCTTGTGTTTCATTCCTTATGTCCCAGTCCCATCTTGTGGCCTTTTCCTTTCCCTCCTTTCTGTTAAAAGCTTTTGTGTTTTGCACAGAAACATTATTTCTACAGGAGACACCCAGGAGTGGGGTCTGCATTCCTGTACCAAACAGTCACTAGAAGGAGGCAGACAAAGGCCTTTAAGATGAGGCATCCATCACAGTCAAAATATCATCTCCCTCCTGCAGGTGACTGGCAGCCTGAATTTGTTCCTTATCCTCCCGGAGTATTGTCTGGATCCAGCCCCTCCGTATGTAGCAGGAACAAACACAAACCTTGTCTGTAAAACAAGCTGTTCCCTTCCTTCTCAGGGAAGATTTTTCTATGATTGAAGTTGAGCTTCTGTTCCCCTCTCCTAGGGGCGGGTTGGATGTGTGGTCACCTCGCAATGAGATCTGTTTTCACCTTGGCCCCCTTTCAGTCACTCTGGGATGGTAACTTTGCTCCAGCTGTCACGCGACAGCCACCACATCCAGCCTGCTTACTAGCTCCATGGTCATGTGTCCCCGCCTTTGCTAGCACTCATAGCCTGCAGGAAAGGTGTCCACACCAGGTGCATTGGTGGTATAGTGGTGAGAATAGCTGCCTTCCACGAAGTTGGCCTGGGTTTGAGTCTGGAACACTGGATACCTGCTTTTTTGTTGTTTCCTTGCCTGGAAGTGGTTTAATCTCAGTCACATTGTGTTGTAATCACATTATCAATAGAATGAGACAATAAATTCCCCAAAGCCCAGCAGGTCACACAGGATGGAGACACACAAGGGGCTGGAATATACAGGGAGCTGCAGCACACATCCTTGTGTCATCAGAGAAAGACAGAACACTTGGAAACCTGCATCTCCCATCCCCTGGCCTTCACTGTTAGGATTCCAGCTGTGTGCAATGTTTGCATGATGTTCCTGCATGATGGGGAAATAAAGTTTTGGGTCAGTTTTTGCTTCTGCAGATTCCTTTGCTGTTCTAATTATAATGACATGAATGAAAGGGAGGCAAAATAAAAATAAACCCAAAATTGCAATACAGGTAGGGAAAGAGAAGATCATGATTAAGCCGAACACTTCAAAACAAAAATTAATACTAAAGAGGGGGAGGTGAGAAGAGATCAGGAATGTGGAAATCCCCTTGATATTTGAACTCACGTTGCTAGAATCAAAGTTCAGACTTGACATTGTGGAAAACCTGCTACTACCCAACTCTCTGAACACCTGTGATGAGCAAGATCAAGTTGGGACACCTGTTCTGCTTCAATCATTTACTGTCTCTCTGTGTTCTCTGTCTCTTTCTTCTCCCCCCCACCCCCATTTCTCTCCTCCAGTGTCTCTGCCTTTCTCATCTTGCTCCCTCTCCCCCTGCCCTTTCCCAGAAACTCACACTCTACAGCTTATAGGAAAAGCCAGAGCTCCCATGTTCTGCACATGATCATGTGTGAGAGGACATGTGACCCAGGTCAGAAACAGTCACCAGAACAAATTGGCCCTTTATGGGAAACTTTTCTGCCTACTCCCCAAATTACCCCCCACCACTACTAAAGGGAGTGTGGTACAGCTCTCACTGGGAGACCCCCACAGGAGAAATTTCAGCACAAAGACAAATTTGTGTGAAATGATGAAAAGTGAAGAGCCCCCTTCCCCTCCCCCCCATCCCCAGAACTCTAGTGTCACCCCCATGGCACCAGCACAGGGAACCCAGTGAGATGGGGTTACAGAATACAAGGGGGAGGGAGCAGGGGAGAGGTGACAGGGAGTCTCTCTTTTTCCTTCTCTCTTCTCTTTCTGTTCTTCTCTTCCAGGAACTACAGTCACAGCAGGGAGGGCTTTGCCTCATTGTAAGGGATCCATGTCTGTCACGGAGGTCATAGCAGTGATGGATACTGTGACTACCTGCAACCTCCGCGACTTCTGCAGTGGCCACTGTGACTGACTCCAGGGCTGCCCAAGCAGCTGGCTCCGGGGACCACCCAAACAGCAGCCCATGCAGCTGGCTCCGGGGACCGCTTGCCCAGCGGTTCTGAGGGTGGTGGGAGTAGCCACAGGGCAGTGGCCCCCGGCAGCACTCCTGGGGTGGCCGGAGCAGCAGCTGGCCCCCTGGGGCTCCCCCCTCCCCGGCAGCAGCTAGAGTGGCAGGGGGCTCTCAGGGCTTCTCCCCTGGTAGCTGGTACTCGTTATCCAGCAAATAAATCAAAACACTTCCACCTGCAAGTGGATTTAGCCCAGGACCCTCAGAGTCAGCAGCTCTTACACCCCCACTGAGCTCTCTGGTCAGGTGTCCTAGTGCTGGAAGCCTCCTGTTTAGATCCTAAAATAGCATTTTTGCACCGGGGGGGCTGAAATTTTGGACTGGACATTGTAGCTCCACAGTTATTGTATTGAATTTAATTTATTGAATGTCTCCTAAGGGCCAGGCTCTCTGCCATGGAAACAGCTGTCACTGCTCTCCAGGAGTCTGCGTTCCACCCAGCAAAGTACAAACCTGCTCTGAACTGAAGTGGGGTCAGACCGTGACAGGGTTGGTAACACAAATACTTCAGACTATTAACTCTAGGTCCCTTTCTTTCTTTAACCCAGGACATGCCAGTCAATTGTTAGCCAAGCCAAGAGCAAAGGCTGAAATCATCACATCTCCACTTGATTCCAGAAGCTGGGACATTAGGGAAAACAATTCTCATGAGACTCGCTACAAAATCATGAGAGTTGGCAGCAGTGAGTCAGACTGAGTCTTTATTCTCCGGGATTCCCTGGAGCAGGGGTTCCCAACCTTTTGCTTTCTCTGGCCCCCGCCCAACATGATATAAAACCACTACAGCCCACCTGTGCCCCAACAACTGTTTTTCTGCACGTCCAGTAGATTAAAAGCCAGGGCTGTCATTAGGGGGTAGCCAGCAGAGCAATTGTGCAGGGCCCCACAACACAGGGGCCCCCACAAAGTTAACATGCTTTGGCTTCAGTCCCAGGCGGAAGGGCTCAGATTTCAGATTTCTGCCCTGAGCCCCAGTGAGTCTAACACCGGCCCTGCTTTCTGGTTTATTTTGGCGGACTCCCCCCGAAACCAACTCGCTGCCCCCCAGGGGGCTCCGGACCCCTGGCTGAGAACCACGGCCTTGGAGCTCTGTTTAGAAGAAGGGAGCAAAGCTGCTGCCTTTCCTGATGGTTGAAAGACCCTTAGACTGGGCTATTCCTGCACTGCCAGGG
Organism: Platysternon megacephalum; assembly: GCA_003942145.1. Taxonomy (NCBI): domain Eukaryota; kingdom Metazoa; phylum Chordata; order Testudines; family Platysternidae; genus Platysternon; species Platysternon megacephalum. The sequence goes on from QXTE01001101.1 coordinate 15,389, forward strand.
ACTAGCAATCATTGCAATAGACTGACGTGTGAGGTGAGAATCTACGTAGATAGGAAAGGTAACTATTAAAAAGTGTAGGTTGCATTTTGTGATTTTGTTTTGTTGGTAACGGTTGGTTTCCATCACTCACGTTTGTTTCTGTTTAAATCTCTCTCCCTTGTTAAATACATTTCCATTTCTTCGATGACTGTACTCAAGTGCTGTGTGTGATACAGGAGCAGTGGTCTACAGTAAAACTGGTAACCTGGGATATACCATTGCTTTGGGAAGGGAGGATCTGGGATTTCTCTGAGTATCTGGTGATTGGGGCTGGACCCCAGAGGGAGACACATTGAAGGAAGTCAGGGCTAGGGTGCCTCTGTTGTCAACTGTCAGGGCTGTTGTAGCTCAGGGGAGGGTGCTTGAGTGCCTGACAGGCTGGGTGAGTTTGGTCGCTAACATCCAGCTGCCAAATGCAAAAGTCCCTCTTCCTAGTGGCAGGTGGCAACAAGGAGACTCTCAGCCCTCAGCTCCCTGAGAAGGGCACAATGTGCATCTATGTTGATCCACCTGTCAAATCCACACCAGGAAGGCATCCTATAGCATAGCTCCCTGAATCACAATAGCCCTAAAACTCTCCCCTATACAAAAGTACAGAGTCCTGCACTTAGGACGGAAGAATCCCGTGCACTGCTACAGGTTGCAGACCGACTGGCGAAGCGGTAGTTCTTCAGAAAAGGACGTGGGGACTACATTGGATGAGAAGCTGGATATGAGTCAGTGTGCGCTTGTTGCCAAGAAGGCTCATGGCATATTGGCTGCATTAGTAGGAGCATTGCCAGCAGATCGAGGGAAGTGATTATTTCCCTCTATTCGGCACTGGTGAGGTCACATCGGGAGTACTGCGTCGAGTTTTGAGGCCTCCACTACAGAAAGGATGTGGACAAATTAGAGAGAGTCTAGTGGAGGGCAATGAAAATGATTAGGGGACTGGGGTACATGGCTTATGAGGAGAGGTTGAGGGAACTGGAGTTATTTAGTCTGCAGACTATAAGAGTGGGGGCTTTCAACTACCTGAACGGGGGTTCCAAAGAGGATGGGGCTCAGCTGTTCTCAGTGGTGGCAGATGATAGAACAANTAGAGAACACAGAGACATTTGCTGCACACTGAGCAGTGATAAACTTGTTGCCTCCTATCCCAGTGAGAGCAAAGAGCCACCAGAGCTGGAGGTGTGGGCTGCTGTGCTTTCCTTCCCAGATGCTGGAATAAGACCCTGTATCAGGGCTGATGAGGTGGAAGATCTGCTTACCACAGTGGCGGGCGGGGGCGGGGTGGTGGAGGTGTCCTCGGGAGAAGAGGCTGAGTGGGGGCAGGGCATGGGGGGGCAGAGCACAGGTGCAGCCATGGTGAAAGTGCCGGTGGTTCCCCCACTCCTCAGGAGGTTCTTTTGGTGGCACTCCAAAGGCAGCGGCCCAGCCCCCCCTCCAAGGGAGGTGCGTCACATCCAGCATTTCTTGCCCTGTTTGGGGATTCTCAGCCTCCCCGAGCCCCTTATACCCACGCTCGGTGTCACTGGTAAATAGGGTCAGATGAGACTGGGGGCCTGGGGTGTGAAATCACTGGATGAAACTGGCTGCCTGAGCCCAGCCCCTCTGCACTCAGGGGAGCCATGAGACGGGGAGGGAGCTCAGTGAGTAAATCCTCAGAAATCTCACCCCTGGGTTTGTAATGTCAGGCTCCAGCAAACAAGTCCCTCTATGTGTGAGGGGGAGGGGCTGTGAGGGGGAGAGTCCATGGGGGTGTCAGTGTGAGGTGGAGGGGCTGTCAGGGGGAGGGCTATGGAGTGTCTCTGTGAGGGGGAGGGGCTGTGAGGGGG
>QXTE01001101.1:17262-30274 GCA_003942145.1 Platysternon megacephalum
TGTGAGGGGGAGGGGCTGTTAGGGGGAGAGTCCATGGGGGTGTCTCTGTGAGGGGGAGGGGCTGTGAGGGGGAGAGTCCATGGGGGTGTCTCTGTGAGGGGAAGGGACTGTGAGGGGGAGAGTCCATGGGGGTGTCAGTGTGAGGGGGAGGGGCTGTTAGGGGGAGAGTCCATGGGGGTGTCTCTGTGAGGGGGAGGGGCTGTGAGGATATGGTCACCTCCAGGCAGCAGGAGCCTCCTGACATGGGAGTTGAACTGACCCCTCCCCCCAGGTGCCCTAGAGCCCAGCATGGAGCTGCTGTCCCTGCAGGGTCCCTGGGAGTCACGACGGGGTGATGTGAGGTTACTGCCCCATCAGTCCTGGGGTGGGGGACTGGAGCCCCCGGAACAGCCCTGTGGGGACTCAGCCCTGTGGGGAATTCAGTGTCTGTGGAAAAAGCACATCTAGGAATTGGGATTCCCAGCTGCATTAAAGAGGCATGAAGGAGAAGAAAGAGTTAATGCTTCAGAAAAATCTGGGTGTGTTGGATGTGAAGGAGGGTGCCCAGCTGTCAGTCTGCAGAACGGCCAACCCCAAAAGTTCAAAAACCCTGCGTCAGGCTCACCAAAAATCATGAGATTGGCTTTAAAATCATGAGATTGGCTTTAAAATCATGAGATCGGCTTTAAAATCATGAGATTATGTAAAAATAATAGATTTGGGGACCTTTTTATTTGCCTTCTGCTTGATGAGCCTTTAGGGTGCACTGGGATGACATTTTGAAGCTTTCTCCACAGCGACAAGGGGTAGAAGGCTCAAGTCATCACATCTCCACTTGACTCCAGGAGCTGGGGCATTAAGGAAAACAATAACTCTCATGAGACTCAAGGCAAAATCATGAGAGTTGGCAGCACAGAGTCGGACTGAGTCTTTATTCTCCAGGATTCGCTGGAGCAGGGGTTCCCAAGCTTTTTCTTTCTGTGGGGCCTGCCCAACATGGTATAAAATCTCTACAGTCCACCTGGGCCACAACAACTGCTTTTCTGCACATCCAGTAGATTAAAAGCCAGGGCTGTCGTTAGGGGGTAGCCAGCAGAGCAATTGCGCAGGGCCCCACCACACAGGGGCCCCCACAAAGTTAAGTAGCTCCAGCTTCAGTCCCAGGCGGAAGGGCTCAGATTTCTGCCCTGAGCCCCAGTGAGTCTAACACCGGCCCTGCTTTCTGGTTTATTTTGGCAGACTCCCCTCCCCCGAAACCAGCTCGCTGCCCCCCCGGGGGGCTCTGGACCCCTGGCTGAGAACCACGGCCTTGGAGCTCTGTTTAGAAGAAGGGAGCAAAGCTGCTGCCTTTCCTGATGGCTGAACTCAGGCCCTTAGACTGGGCTATTCCTGCACTGCCAGCTGCACCAGGAAAGCTCACTGAGCAGCTGCCTGGCCTCAGGGACAGTCTAAGCCTGCAGGGCCCCAGGGGGCAATGAAGCAGCTGGGTCAGGCTGGGCACCTTGATACCCAGAGAACTGCCCTGGCTCCGTTCTCAGCAGCAAAGAAGTCAATTCCCCCCACCCCTGACGAATCAGCCTGGAGCTACGTGCAGAGCTGGGGGTTTCTCCTTTCACTCCCAGGGGCATTTCTAGCGGAGCATTCGGAACTCAACGGGGGGAACCAGCCTTTCGTTACAGAACGCTCATGTTCAGACAACATCTTTATTTACAGTTTTTTATCATACGATATAATCCTTCAATCCTAGTATCACCATTGGTAACATGGCTTCTTCAGCCTGGTGGGATACCAAGGGTAAAACTAACCAGCTCTTCAAATCCAAGAGAGCGGAGATAAATCACCTCTCAGAGTCAATGTGGGGTAATCGATAGGCAGACGGGGGCCAAATCACGTTTGAATGGACCCCAAAATCTTTTTATTTACTTATTATTATCATCATTATTGTTATTTTTTATCATTATTTACGCTGGAGTCTGGATCTTACTAGACCTTGACCAACAATTTTGGACCTTGACAAAAAACAATGGCTTACCCCTAAGAACGGGGTTGTGTTACATTCCTTATGTCCTCGCTCCATCTTGTGGCCATTTCCTTTCCCTCCTTTCTGTGAAAAGCTTTGGTATTTTGTATAGAAACTTTATTTCCTCGGGAGAGACCCAGGAGCAGGGGCTGCCTGCATGTACCAAGCACCCACTAGATTAGAAGGTGACAGACAAACACCCTTAAGACTGAGTGAATCGCTCCTTATCCGTGCAGAGCCCAAGGATTGGCATCATCATCAGCAAGAAAAGCATCTGTACGTAGCAGCAACCAACCCAAAATGTGCTTTAAAAGGAGCTGTCTCCTTCCTTGTGGGGTTAAATTTGTCATTATGGTCATGGATTTTCATTTTCATTTCCCTTCTCTGAGGGCAGAGATGGGATTGGAGCTCCCTGAGGCTGGGATGTCGAGCTCATGTCCCCATCTGTCAGTCACTCTGGGAACCTCTCTCTGCTCCAGTCTGGATACCTGGCAACAGGGCTGCCAGAAAAGCCTGAGGGGGGGAGGGGCAAGCAATCATTTTTAAGCGGGGTGGGGAGGGGGAAGCAAGTGGTGGGTCACTAGGGAGTGGAGAGGAGCTAGTGGGCAGGGCCATGTCTGCTGTACTGCCCAGGTAGGTTGGAGACTGTGCGGATCAGCTGACAATATCCCCAGCCTGGTGATGTGACAGCCAGTGGTGGATTTAGAGTTAGTGGGGCCCCCCGGCCCTGTGCTTCTGCCCCCACAGGAGAGAGCGGGGGGTGGAGAAGAGCGGGCTGTGCCCCCTTTGGACCATGGGCCCGGCGCCATGGCACCAGTTGTGCCATGGTAAATCCAGTACTCGTGGGAGGGGAGGCAGCTCTGTGCACTGCCCCTACCCCAGGCAGCGCATGGAGGCCCCCTGCTCCCCTCCCCCAATGGGTGTGCAGAGATGTGCCAGCAGCACTAAGGTGGCTCCCTGCCCACTCTGCCTCCGTCCCTCCGTGCTGCTCCCAGAAGTGGCTGGCATGTCCCAGCATCCCCTGGGGCGGGGGGAGTGTCTCCATGTGCTGCCCCTGCTCCGAGTACCAACTCCTCAGCTCCCATTGGCCAGGAACTGCAGCCAATGGGAGCTCTGGGGGCAGCGCCTGCAGGCAGTGGTGCAGTGAGATCCCCTGGCCCTGCCCACCTAGGAGCTGCTGCCGGAGGGTTGTGTGTACCGGTCACTTTGGGAGCTGCACTGCCCAGGGTAAGTGCCATCCCTCCTGCACCCCAACCCCTCCCCCAGCGCAGAGCCCGCACCCCGAACCCAAATTTCCTCCCATAGATTTGCTTGTCTTCCTTTCACCCAGAACCATCCTTCTCCTGGGCTGCCAGTAGCCGTCCCTGGGGAGCCAAGAGGCAGGCACAGGATTCTACCTCCCAGCAGCCAACCGCACCTCCCCAGGCTTTGGCAGAACGAACGGTGGCGCTCTACTAACCCCACTTAGCCACACTGAGGCGCTTAGCTTCAGCCCTGCCTTCCTCAGCATGACTTTCCTCTTTTGTCCCATTCCTGCCTCACTTCCTCCTTTGGCAAGTCACGCAAAGGAGCCAGCAGGAAGAACCGGCCTCCATAGGCCAACCTCCAAGGGCAGAGGAGGTCAAGCCACAAGGCTTCAAAAGGTGACTGGCCTAGATCCTCTAGCTTTCCCCTGCTGATGCCAAGGCTTTTCCTCAGCTCATTTCACCACCCTCTGCCATGCAGGCGTTGGGGTTATCGCAGGACAGGCCAGTAGCAGCAGTAGGATCACCTTGCTGGACAGCCAGGGGAGCTTGGGAAAAGGAAGCCATCATGTTTCTGCCTGGTTTTGAACCAGGGACCTTTTGCATGTTAAGCAAACGTGATAACCACTACACTACAGAAACTCTGTCACAATGCTCTGCCCCTCCCTTCATAAGAAAATAAGAATGGCCAGACTGGGTCAGACCAAAGGTCCATCCAGCCCAGTATCCTCTCTGCCAACAGTGGCCAATGCCACGTGCCCCAGGGGGAGTGAACTTAACAGGTAATGATCAAATGATCTCTCTCCTGCCATCCATCTCCACCCTCTGACAAACACAGGCTAGAGACACCATTCCTTACCCATCCTGGCTAATAGCCAGTAATGGACTTAACCTCCATGAATTTATCTGCAAAAAGAACAAGGAGTACTTGTGGCACCTTAGAGACTAACAAATTTATTTCAGCATAAGCTTTCATGGGCTAAAACCCACTTCATCGGATGCATGCAATGGAAAATATAGTAGGAAGATATATATATACACAGAGAACATGAAAAAATGGGTTTTGCCATACACGCTATAACGAGAGTGATCAGTTAAGGTGAGCTATTATCAGCAGGAGAAAAAAAAACGTTTGTAGTGATAATCAGGATGGCCCATTTCCAACAGTTGACAAGAAGGTGTGAGTAACAGTAGGGGGAAAAGTAAACATGGGGAAATAGTTTTACTTTGTGTAATGACCCATCCACTCCCAGTCTTTATTCAAGCCTAATTTAATGGTGTCCAGTTTGCAAATTAATTCCAATTCATCGGTCTCTTGTTGGAGTCTGTTTTTGAAGTTTTTTTGTTGTAATATTGCGACTATTAGGTCTGTAAACGAGTGACCAGGGAGATTGAAGTGTTCTCCGACTCATTTTTTAATGTTATAATTCTTGACGTCTGATTTGTGTCCATTTATTCTTTTACGTAGAGACTCTCTGGTTTGGCCAATGTACATGGCAGAGGGGCATTGCTGGCACATGATGGTATATATCACATTGGTAGATGTGCAGGTGAACGTGCCTCTGATAGTGTGGCTGATGTGATTAGGTCCTATGATGGCGTCCCCTGAATAAATATGTGGACAGAGTTAGCAATGGGCTTTGTTGCAAGGATAGGTTCCTGGGTTCGTGTTTTTGTTGTGTGGTTGCTGGTAAGTATTTGCTTCAGGTTGGGGGGCTGTCTGTAAGCAAGGACTGGCCTGTCTCCCAAGATCTGTGAGAGTGAGGGATCGTCCTTCAGGATAGGTTGTAGATCCATGATGATGTGCTGGAGAGGTTTTAGTTGGGGGCTGAAGGTGACGGCTAGTGGCGTTCTGTTACTTTCTTTGTTGGGCCTGTCCTGTAGTAGGTGACTTCTGGGTACTCTTCTGGCTCTGTCAATCTGTTTCTTCACTTCAGCAGGTGGGTATTGTAGTTGTAAGAATGCCTGATAGAGATCTTGTAGGTGTTTGTCTCTGTCTGAGGGGTTGGAGGAAATGCGGTTGTATCTTAGAGCTTGGCTGTAGACAATGGATCATGTGGTGTGGTCTGGGTGAAAGCTGGAGGCAGGTAGATAAGTATAGCGATCAGTAGGTTTCCGGTATAGGGTGGTGTTTGTGTGACCATCGCTTATTAGCACTGTAGTGTCCAGGAAGTGGATCTCTTGTGTGGACTGGTCCAGGCTGAGGTTGATGGTGGTTTGGAAATTGTTGAAATCATGGTGGAATTCCTCGAGGGCTTCTTTTCCATGGGTCCAGATGATGAAGATGTCATCAGTGTAGCGCAAGTAGAGTAGGGGCGTTAGGGGATGAGAGCTGAGGAAGCGTTGTTCTAAGTCAGCCATAAAAATGTTGGCATACTGTGGGGCCATGCGAGTACCCATAGCAGTGCCGCTGACTTGAAGGTATACATTGTCCCCAATGTGAAATAGTTATGGGTGAGGACAGAGTCACAAAGTTCAGCCACCAGGTTTGCTGTGACGTTATCGGGGATACTGTTCCTGACGGCTTGTAGTCCATCTTTGTGTGGAATGTTGGTGTAGAGGCTTCTACATCCATAGTGGCCAGGATGGTGTTTTCTGGAAGATCACCAATGGATTGTAGTTTCCTCAGGAAGTCAGTGGTGTCTCAAAGATAGCAAGGAGTGCTGGTAGCGTAGGGCCTGAGGAGAGAGTCTACATAGCCAGACAATCCCTGCTGTCAGGGTGCCAATGCCTGAGATGATGGGGCATCCAGGATTTCCAGGTTTATGGATCTTGGGTAGCAGATAGAATGCCCCTGGTCGGAGTTCTAGGGGTGTGTCTGTGCAGATTTGTTCTTGTGCTTTTTCAGGGAGTTTCTTGAGCAGATGGTGTAGTTTCTTTTGGTAACCTTCAGTGGGATCAGAGGGTAATGGCTTGTAGAGTGTGGTGTTAGACAGCTGCCTAGCAGCCTCTCGTTCATATTCCAACCTATTCATGATGATGACAGCACCTCCTTTCTCAGCCTTTTTGATTATGATGTCAGAGTTGTTTCTCAAATAAATTTGTTAGTCTCTAATGTGCCACAAGTACTCCTCATTCTTTTTGCTGATACAGACTAACATGGCTACCACTCTGAAACCTATTAATTTATCTAGTTCTCTTTTAAACCCTGTTATAGTCCGCCTTCACAACCTCCTCAGGCAAGGAGTTCGACATGTTGACTGTGCGCTGTGTGAAGAAGAACCTCCTTTTATTTGTTTTAAACCTGCTGCCCATTAATTTCATTTGGTGGCCCCTAGTTCTTATATTATGGGAACAAGTAAATAACTTTTCCTTATTCACTTTCTCCACACCACTCATTATTTTATATACCTTTTTCTTATCCCCCCTTAGTCTCCTCTTTTCCAAGATGAAAAGTCCTAGTATCTTTAATCTCTCCTCATATGGTACCCATTCCAAACCCTAATAATTTTAGTTGCCCTTCTCTGAACCTTTTTTAATGCCAGTATATCTTTTTTGAAATGAGGAGACCACATCTGTATGCAGTATTCAAGATGTGGGAGTACCATGGATTTATATAAGGGCAATAAGATATTCTCCGTCTTATTCTCTATCCTTTTTTTAATGATTCCTAACATACTGTTTGCTTTTTTGACTGCCGCTGCACACTGCGTGGTCATCTTCAGAGAACTATCCATGACGACTCCAAGATCTCCTTCCTGATTAGTTGTAGCTAAATTAGCCCCCATCATATTGTATGTATAGTTGGGGTTATTTTTTCCAATGTGCATTACTTTACATTTATCCACATTAAATTTCATTTGCCATTTTGTTGCCCAATCACTTAGTTTTGTGAGATCTCTTTGAAGTTCTTCACAGTCTGCATTGGTCTTAACTATCTTGAGCAGTTTAGTATCGTCCGCAAACTTTGCCACCTGACTGTTTACCCTTTTCTCCAGATCATTTATGAATAAGTTGAATAGGACTGGTCCTAGGACTGAACAATGGGGAACACCACTAGATACCCCTCTCCATTCTGAACACACCGATGGGCAAACCTGGAGAAAGTGGTGGCAGCCCTTCGATAGGTCAGCTGGTAGAGCAAAGCACTGGAGCCGGCACTCAGGAAGTCATATTTACGTTGCCCTTCTGACTCCAGCTTGAAGGAGAGCTTCTTTTTGTTCCCCTTGCTGAGAAAGAGCAAGAGAAAAAAGAAAAGGTCAGATGGGCCAACTCGGTGCACAAGTCCACACTGTCTTTTCTTGCTTGGGAGCCCAAAATGAGGGACTCGTGGCGGGTAAAGGGACTGATGCGCTGCCAGAAAACAGCCCACTGCTGCACACAAAGGGACCAAAGAGTATGCCAAAGCCTGGGATTGAACCAGGGACCTCTAGATCTTTAGTCTAACGTTCTACCGACTGAATTACTTTAGCACCTGAAGCACACTTTTTTGGCCTGTTGTTTCTCTGTGTGGGATGTTTTTGTCAGCCATGGCACACAAAAAGTGCATCATTGCCAGCGCCCACGAAGGAAAGATGAATTTTTGCCTGCCTTGCTCAGCTTGACTTGCTTCCTCACCCCATTCCTGCCTTAGCTCCTGGGTTCCCTGGTGGCTGAAGGTCGTCCATTGTCTCAAGTGGTGCCAGAGCCTGACACGGTGCCCCTGGGCAGCCTTTGCTCTGCACGTGCCGGCCGTGCACATTTGCAAATACTTTAAAGCACCTGTCAGTAAGTTCTGGGGACAGTTGCTCACCTTCAGAGGAAGCTCCCTAAAATTGGCCTGTCTCACCCAGTGGTACATTGACCTCTGTTCAGACTGAGCCGAAGGGGGGGCCTCGCTGCTGTGGGCGCCGCTGCTGTGAGGGTGGCCACTGTTACGGATGAAGCCATCCTTCAAGCACCTGCCACCTAGCCACCCACTGAAAATCCTGTAGGATGTAAGGTGGGAGTGGAAGAATGCTAAAGGGGGGGCTTCCTAATCTCCTCCCCCTTCTGCCACCATCGACCATCCCATACCCGGTGCTGCACCTAGTGGGGTCAAAAAAAATACGGCCATATCCGAAGAGTCAGCAACCACTTCTCCCAGTTCGCTTTCCCCACCTCGTCCCCAACCGAATGCGAGAAGGCCCAGCTCATCCACCTGCCCACTCTTGCAGCCCTCCTCTTCTGCCCTGACTGACAGGGAGGAGTATTAATCCTCCCTCTCTTAGGCCCACCCTTCAGCATTCCTGGGGAACACCAACACCGCCCAAGTGACTTTGGGCCAGTAGGTCAACCAATAGGGCTGCGTCCTAGGCCAGGCTGCAGCCCAGCTTCAGGACTCAGAGGAAATGGAGCTCACATCCCTATCAACAGGACTCCAGGCACGGCCAGCCTTCTGGATCAAACGTCCCCTCTTGTGCTCAAGTCACAACAGCTAGCGGGCAAAAGACAGGCTCCCATGTCATTTGAGCGAGCAAGATGAAGCTTTGGAAATCCCAGTAGGGTTTGCTGGCAACCAAAGAACCCCAAGGTCCCCCTGAGACTTGAACTTTGATCACACAATTCAAAGCCCTGAATGCTGGCCCCTACACCATGGGACCAGCAGGGGACCCCTTGACTGCTCTTGACTTCTGGCAGGGAGGATTCTGTGGAGACAATTTTTTCTGGCAAGGAGGACCCAGTGGGAACATGCCTCTCTGGCCAGCCCTGCATTTGCTCAAGAAGTCAGCACACAATAGCCCAGAGGCCTTTCTTCCTCCAGACTGCAAGGCTAGTGGACAGGTGAGGAAGTAGCATCTTCAGACCCCGGCAGTAAAGGGCCCTTTCTAGGAAAGGCCAAGTCCTGAAAAGGAAAAGCTGAGTTACAGAGAATCATTCTGAAGTTTTTGGGGGATATTACAGGAGGAAAGTGTGTCTTTGCGTGACCACGGATGTGAACCCTGGACCCTCAGTTTAAAAGTCTGATGCTCTACCAACTGAGCTAGCCAGGCTCACCTGTAAAAAAAGGCAAATTTCGTGCAGAAGAGAAACCAGTCAAGAAAGAGCGGGCAGAAAACAATACAGAAAACCTGCTACTCTTGCTCTCTTAGCAGTCCTAGCCCCAGCCTTTCTTCCTCCAGACTGCAAGGCCAGGTGAGGAAGTAGCATCTTCAGACCCCAGCAGTAAAGGGCCCTTCCTAGGAAAGGCCAACTCCTGAAGTCAAGGAGAATCCTTCTGAAGTTCTTTGGGGATTTTACAGGGAGGAAATGTCCTTCTACCTGACCAGAAACTTGAACCCTCGAATTTAAAGTCTGATGTTCTGCCAACTGAGCTAGCCACACTCACATGCAAAAGAGATAAATTTCATGCAGAAGAGAAACTAGCAGTCCTAGCCCCAGCCTGCTCCTCCATTCGGTGCCCTGAGGCCTTATTCTTTTTTTAGTTAAATATCAAATCCAGGAGAAAACACAGTTAGACGAAGCAAAACGAAATCACAAAGAGAAATGTCATTGGAAATACAAAAATAAAAAAGGGAAATGCAATCCCCATCACTTTATCGTATCTGGGACATTCCTGTATCGAGAGCACCCGCTAAGGGCCCTGTGTGCTTACGAGAAACCTGCAGGAACTCATACCACAGCCTGAACATGAAACTCAACTGCTCCCAGGTGCTGCAGTAAAACCCTTTCCCTGCTGTGACGTTGCACTTCATATGAGTTCATTAAAATATGCTAATAAGTGTGAATATAATGTAACTGGAATATGCTTCATGCAAAAGGTCTCTTGTAAGGTATCATTACAAAGCTTATAATCTACTGTGTGTATTCATCCTATTTGTATGAACCTATCATTCTTGTATCTGAAACTAGAAATATGAAATATAGCTCTGAGGTCCTGTTGTAATTATGCAAAGTGTGGGCCATTAATAGTGGTTTGGAATCTTGATGGTTCCCATTAACCAGGACAATTGACTGGAGATGGCTCTGTCCTGCACCATCTGTGAGTCAGGCCAGGAAGAATGAAGGCTTGGGGTCTCACAGGACATGTGACCATGTCACCTGGTACAGGAATCCATCTTAAACCTGGGGCTTTTCCCCAGGAGAGAGACAAAAGATTCCTGCCTTGTACCAAAGCTATATAAGGGGGTGGAACAGAACAAAGGTGGCTGCAGTCATGAGAAATCCCTTAGCTACCACCTGAGCTGGAACAAGGACTATACCAGGTGAAAAGATTGGGCCCAGACAAGAAATAAGTGTAGTCTGCAAAAGAAGCTTATTGGAAGATCTCTGAGAGTGAGATTTTATCTGTACTGAGTTTCATACTGTATTAGGCTTAGACTTGCATGTTTTAGTTTTATTTTGCTCTATGGAGAATAGAAACTCCATAGAGAAGGAAAAGTCTCTGTGTGTGTTAGATGGGTGGGAGGGTGTCTAGAAACCACTCTCCTATAGTTTCTTTTCTCTGATTTCCTTTAGAAAATCTGAAGCAGGGAGCAAAAACCATTGTTTTCTCTGAGGCTTGAACTCAGGACCTTCAGATTACGAGACTGATGTGCTGCCAACTGCGCTAAGAAGGTTTGGAAAAGCTTTAGGCTCAGTGCATATAGGACCCTCCTACAGCAGTGACTGGGGCAGGGAAGGAGCCAGGGGGGTGCTGGAAGAAGCAGGGACATCTGGTGCCCAGACACCTTTCCTGGCAGCTTTCTCAGCAGCAAAGAAATCAATTCACCCTGCCAGTGAACAATCTATTGGAACTAATGGCAGCGCAAGGTGGATGTTTCCAAGCTATGCACCCACTTCTACCTTTTAGAACTTACTCTTCTTTTCCTAGTATGGCATTTTCCAGCTGAACTGAGCAAAGCAAGTTGGGGAAACTACACAGGTAATACAAACCAGTGCTCTAGGTAAAGCTTGAATTCATAACCCCAACAGTATGCCCCTTTGTACTAACCAGTTGCACCACTGCAAGTGCTTTTTAGACAAATTTGGGAAGTAGGCAGTTATCAGTCTCTGCGGTTCACCCCTTTGCCTGGTAATTGAAAGGCTGATGCATCAAACCTAACTCAAGATGTGGCTTTTCAGCAATGAGAATCCAGTACATTTTAACAGGAAGAAAATCTACTCTATTCTGGTCTAGCCCCATGTGACTCCTTCTGCCCATCTTCTCCCCCCCATCTCTTTCCTTCCCCATTGGGGCCATGCAGAGAGGAGCACCAGTCAGTCTCTGTCACAGAGAGTCTGTAGCCCATAAAAGGAGGGAGGGGTCATTCTAAAACATTGATAATGGGGAGGGGAGTGGTGTGCGTGGTTAGGGGGAGAAAGGATGGAGAACTAACAGTGGGGCCCAGAGAGATTCCCCCAGATTGGGGAGATCCCCTGCTGACCACCCTCAACCAGCTGTGGGAAGAACAACTTGGGATTGCTTGGGGAAGCCATCTTTAAAAATACAAGTGTAACATGATAATTACATTTTAATAAGACCAAAGCGTCCTCAAACCCAGTGTCACAATCACTGGAATGACTTTGCCTTGATATTTTACCAGCCGCAGACACAATGCGAGTCAAATTACAGTTTCCGTTCGGAGTCAGGGCACACACAAGAATCCGGAGGCTTTTAATTCCTTAGGTTCTGCTGCCATTTCATTTCTATCCTGTTCCAAGATTTATCATTGTGCAAAGCAATGTTAGGCCCTTCGGAGTGTCCCCCCTGGTCCTGCCTGCCACCCCCGGGCAATTTAAAAGGGCCCGGGGACCCCCGCCACCACCACCAGCAGCACCTGCGGTCCCTGGTGTGGGGGGGTCTCCATGCTCTGTCCCCGCCCCGAGTGCCAACTCTGCCAACTGTGGCAATGGGAGCTGCGGGGGTGGAGTCTGCAGGCAGCGGTGCGCAGAGACACCCCCGGCCCTCCCGCTTAGGGGCTGCTGCCAGAGGGGGGTGCGGGTTGCTTTTGGGAGGTGCCTGAGGTAAATGCTGCACCCCTCACCCTCTCCTGCACCCCCAACCTCCTGCCCCAACCCAGACCCCACACCCACACCAAACTCCCTCCAAGAGCCTGCCCCCCGCACACCCTCCTGCACCCCAACCCCCTGACTGAGCCCAGACCCTGCACCCAAACTCTCTCCCAGAGCCCAATCCCTCTCCCTCCCACACCCAAACTCCCTCACAGAGCCTTAGGCAGGTGTGTGTGTGTGTGTGGGGGGGGGGGGGCAGGACTTGGTCCCATTATGGGCACCACCAAAAATTATACAAACCTGCCGCCCCTGTCCAGTCCAAGCTTCTGCTGATGCACCTCAGCCCACACCCGCGCAGGGTTTGAAGCTTGCATGACTTAAATTGCAGGACACTGAGGGATTTCAGGTCCCCTTTGCCCAGAGGGAACCTTCACCCCACTCCCAACCGGGTTCTTGTCCATGGGATCACTGTAGGGGGACTGGGTCCCGCTGTGTCTTTTCCAGGGTGCAATAACTGGGGCATCTGAGCACCCAGGACCTTCTGTGGAGCTGCCATTCCCCTTCCCCTTCTATGGTCTCATCTGTCATTGACTCCAGACTTTTTTCTATCCATCGTCAACACCATCCCAAGCAAGCTGCACTCACCTCAAAAAGACAAAGAGGCAAACATGATAACCGCTACACTACAGAAACTCCATCACAGTGCGCTGCCCTGCCCCGCCCTCAAATTCCGTGCACTTTGGTGGTGCTCACCCTGGCACACACCGATGGGTGAACCTGGAGAAAATGGCGGCAGCTCTTCGATGGGTGAGCTGGACGAGCAGAGGACTGTAGCCGGGGCTCAGGAAGTCATCCTTACATCACCCTTGTGACTCCA
>QXTE01001102.1:0-11410 GCA_003942145.1 Platysternon megacephalum
CCAATGCATTGTAGTTTCCTCAGGAAATCAGTGGTGTCACGGAGATAGCTGGGAGTGCTTGTGGCGTAGGGTCTGAGTAGAGAGTCCACATATCCAGACAATCCTTCAGTGAGAGTGCCAATGCCCAAGATGATGGGGTGTCCAGGATTTCCGGGTTTGTGGATCTTGGGTAGTAGATAGAATAACCCTGGTCGGGGCTCTAAGGGTATGTTGATTTGTTCCGGTGTTAGTGTAGGGAGTGTCCTGAGTTGATGATGCAGTTTCTTAGTGTATTCCTCAGTGGGATCTGAGGGAAGTGGCCTGTAGAATTTGGTATTGGAGAGTTGTCTGGCGGCCTCCTTTTGGTAGTCTGACCTGTTCATGATGACTACAGCACCTCCTTTATCAGCCTCTTTGATTATAATGTCAGGATGGTTTCTGAGGCTGTGGATGGCATTGCATTCTGCACGACTTAGGTTATAAGGCAAGCGATGTTGTTTTTCCACAATTTCTGCCTGTGCACGTCGGCGGAAGCATTCAATGTATAGGTCCAGACTGTCATTTTGACCCTCAAGGGGAGTCCATGTGGAATATTGGTTTAGCTGAGGTCTATCCAAGTCAGTAAACTGCGCCAGCGCGCTTTTAAATGTCCAAATGCACATTCTACCACCATTCCGCACTTGCTCAGCCTATAGTTGAACAGCTCCTGACTACTGTCCAGGCTGCCTGTGTATGGCTTCATGAGCCATGGTATTAAGGGGTAGGCTGGGTCCCCAAGGATAACTATAGGTATTTCAACATCCCCAACGGCTATTTTCTGGTCTGGGAAGAAAGTCCCTTCCTGCAGCTTTTGAAACAGACCAGAGTTCCTGAAGACGCGAGCGTCATGTACCTTTTCCGGCCATCCCATGTTGATGTTGGTGAAACGTCCCTTATGATCCACCAGTGCTTGCAGCACCATTGAAAAGTACCCCTTGCGGTTTATGTACTTGCTGCCCTGGTGCTCCGGTGCCAAGATAGGGATATGGGTTCCGTCTATCACCCCACTACAGTTAGGGAATCCCATTGCAGCAAAGCCATCCACAATGACCTGCACATTTCCCAGAGTCACTACCTTTGGTAGCAGCAGCTCTTTGATTGCGTTGGCTACTTGGATCACAGCAGCCCCCACAGTAGATTTGCCCACTCCAAATTGATGTCTGACTGACCGGTAGCTGTCTGGCGTTGCAAGCTTCCACAAGGCTATTGCCACTCGCTTCTCAACTGTGAGGGCTGCTCCCATCTTGGTATTCTGGCACTTCAAGGCAGGGGAAATCAAGTCACAAAGATTTATGAAAGTTCTCTTACGCATGCGAAAGTTTCGCAGCAGTGGGAATCGTCCCAGACCTGCAACACTATGCGGTCCCACCAGTCTGTGCTTGTTTCCTGGGCCCAGAATCGGTGTTCCGTGGAATGAACCTGCCCCATTAACACCATGATGTCCACATTGCCGGGGCCCGTACTTTGAGAGAAGTCTATGTCCATGTCCTCATCACTCTCGTCACCACGCTGCCGTTGCCTCCTCACCTGGTTTTGCTTTTGCAGGTTCTGGTTGTGCATATACTCCAGGATAATGCGCGTGCTGTTTACAGTGCTCATAATTGCCGTGTGATCTGAGTGGGCTCCATGATCCCAGTGCTATGGCGTCTGCACTGAAAAAAGGCGTGAAACGATTGTCTGCCGTTGCTCTGACGGAGGGAGGGGCGACTGACGACATGGCTTACAGGGTTGGCTTACAGGGAATTAAAATCAACAAAGGGGGTGGCTTTGCATCAAGGAGAAACACAAACAACTGTCACACAGAATGGCCCCCTCAAGGATTGAACTCAAAACCCTGCGTTTAGCAGGCCGTTGATTTCACGGAGGGAGGGGGGAGCAAATGAATTCAAATGAATACAAAAGAAATCGGGTCTATTCCTTGTTTTGATCCACTCCATCTCTCTTATACATCTTAGGCTGGCAGCAGACGGTGCAGTACGACTGCTAGCCATCATCATCTCCTGGGTGCTCGGCAGAAGATGGGAATGACCTGGCTGAGTCACTCCCATGTCTGCCCAGGTGCTCCTGACCGACCTCACTGAGGTCGGCTAAAAGAGCACCCAGGAGTACGACGACGACGGCTCCCAGGCGTAATGCACCGTCTGCTGCCAAAAGGCAACGAGCTGCTGCTGTGTAGCAATGCAGTCCCACATCTGCCAGCACCCAGGAGACGTACGGTGACGGTGAGCTGAACGGGCTCCATGCTTGCCGTGCTATGGGGTAACCCAGGAAAAAAGGTGAGAAACGATTGTCTGCCATTGCTTTCATGGAGGGAGGGAGGGAGGGAGTGGGGGCCTGACGACATGTACCCAGAATCACCCGCGACACTGTTTTTGCCATCAGGCACTGGGATCTCAACCCAGAATTCCAATGGGCGCCAGAGACTGCGGGAACTGTGGGATAGCTACCCACAGTGCAACGCTCCGGAAGTCGACGCTAGCCTCAGTACTATGGACGAAGTCCGTCGACCTAATGCACTTAGAGCATTTTGTGTGGAGACACACACAATCGACTGTATAAAAATGATTTCTAAAAAACCGACTTCTATAAATTCGACCTAATTTCATAGTGTAGACATACCCTGAGACTCACATAGGAGCACATACAAGATAATGAGGGAAAACTCCACTTTGTCAAAAATTCCAAGCGGAAATAATAAGAATATGGCAGAAGGGATATATTATCAACCACGTGACTGGGATGGTGATAGTGACTGGGAGATTAGAGAGGCTTTAAAAATTTAAAAAAACCACCTCAATATTGAACTAGCCCTATACTGACTGGGTACGTTACCTCAGGATGGGATGCAGAGATGAAGTTTCTTGAAACCTTAAATGACTGCTTCTTGGAACAGCTAGTCTGGGAACCCAGAAGGAGAGAGGCAATTTTTGATTTAGTTCTAAGTGGAGCACAGGATCTGGTCCAAGAAGTGAAATACAGTGAGACCGCTTGGCAATAGTGACCTTAATTGAATTAACTTTAGCATCTCTGTGGTGGGGAAAACACCACAGCAGCCCAGCAGAGTAACATTTAAATTCAGAAAGGGGAACTACACAAAAACTAGGAAGTTAGTGAAAGAGAAATTAAGAGGCACGGTGCCAAATGTGAAATCCCTGCAAGCTGCATGGAGATATATTAAAGACACGACACTATAAGAGGGGCTCAACTTACATCTATACCGCACATTAAAAACCATAGTAAGAGAACCAAGGAAGAGCCACTGTAGCAAAAGAACCAAGAAAAAGAAGCAGTGAGAAGCAAAAAGGCATCCTTTAAAAAGTGAGGAAAATAGAAAGGAGCATAAACTCTGGCAATTGAAGTGCAAACATAAAATTAGGAAGGCCAAAGAGAATTTGAAGAATAGTTACCTAAAGAGTCTGTTGGGATATGTGAGGGTTAAGTAAAGCCCTGGCAGGCTGCCGATGTGCTGATATGGCATTAGGGGATAAAGGCAGAAGGCGGGAGTATTCCTTCGTTTGATAGATAAGTTGCCATATTTTTCCCTTCCCTGTTGCTTGTAAGAATTGATAAGCCCTACAGCTGCATGAGAAATGTAGTTGTTAATGAATACCCTTTGTGTAAAGGAAATGTTATCTCCCCATCCCTTCCTTTCCCAGCTACACAAGCGGGCCCTGGGTCATGGCCCCTTACTCCCTCCCCTGAGAACCGCTGATTAGGGATATTTGTAGCAACAGATTATTACAAAGAAATGTATTTTCAAGGTAAAAATGCCTGTACAACATGCGTAATGCCGTGAACAATAGATAGGGGTGGGTATACTAATGATATGGGTGTTTCTGTTGCTTAATAAGGGTTTTGGGGGTGTTGTAATGGATGTAGGCGTTTACATACTAACTTAGATAAAAAGACTGTGCTGTAACTAATCCAGTGCTTACTCGACAATTGGGTTGAGGGGAACAAGTATCGCAATAAAGAAGCCCTTCTACTGAAATCCATCTTTCGGTCAACCTGCTTCTGCTTCTTCTTCTAACAGACTCAAAAAGTAATAGAATCAATTTTGAAGTACGTCAGAAGCAGGAAGCCTGCTAAACAACCAGTGGGGCCACTGAACGAACGAGATGCTAAAGGAGCACTCAAGGACGATAAGGCCATTGAGGAGAAGTTAAATGAATTCTTTGCATCCGTCTTCACAGCTGAGGATTTGAGGGAGATTCCCAAACTTGAACCATTCTTTTCAGGTGACAGATCTGAGGAACTGTCCCAGATTGAGATGTCATTAGAGGAGGTTTTGGAACAAAATATTACTGTTTAATATATTAAAAGTCACCAGGACCAGATGGTATTCACCTAAGAGTTCGGAAGGAATTCAAATGTGAAATTGCAGAACCACTAATAGAATTGAGAGTCCTAGAAGATTAGGGTTGGAACAATGTTGGGAATCATTAAGAAAGGGATAGATAATGTGATGGAAAATATCATATTGCCTCTATATAAATCCATGGCATGCCCACATCTTGAATAGTGCATGCAGATGTGGTCAGCCCATCTCAAAAAAAGGATACATTGGAATTGGAAAAGGTTTAGAAAAGGGCAACAAAAATGATTAGGGGTATGGAGCAGTTTCTACATGAGGAGAGATTTAAAAGACTGAGACTTTTCAGTCTGGAAAAAAAGACCACTAAGTGGAGATATGTTAGGGGTTTATAAATTCATGACCGGTGTAGCGAAGGTAAATAAGGAAGTGTTATTTACTCCTTCCGATAACAAAAAACTAGGGGTCACTAAATGAAATTAATAGGCAGCAAGTTTAAAAAACAAACAAAAGGAAGTATTTTTCACACAATGCACAAGCAACCTGTGGAACTCCTTGTCAGAGCATGTTGTGAAGGCCAAGAGTATAACAGGGCTCAAAAAAGAACTAGATAAAATCATGGAGGATAGGTCCATCAATGGCTATTAAGCAGGATGGGGAAGGATGGTGTCCCCAGCCTCTGTTTGCCAGAAGCTAGGAGTAGTCGACAGGGTATGGATTCCCTCTGGGGCACTTGGCATTGGTCACTATCAGAAGACAGGATACTGGGCTAGACGGACCTATTGTCTGGCCCAGTATCACCGTTCCTATGATCTCATCTTCACTGAGGCAGGGAAAGGCTTTTCTCCTATGGTACAGAGTAGATTGCAGTCTTTTTCAGGACATCGATGTATGTCTTATATAAAAATACAAAATTAGAATTCAGAGAGCTCCAGTTCTATAGCTATATTGCTGTGACACTCTCTACCCCCAAAGCAAAACCCTGGCACCCCACATTCACCACTGTTCTATAGTTGCAACAAATCATGTACAAAATATGTCATGTGAGGTATCTATGGAAAAGCTGTGGTTTGCTGAATGTGATTATCCTATTTGTGTGTCTGTAGCATTTTTGCCTCTGAAGTAACAAATATTGAATACCTACCGGTATTTCCTCCTGTGGTAATTCCACAAAATAGTTTACATCCAGTCTAGCCAGCACATTGCGAATGGATATTCAACTTGATGGCTCATCAATGAACACAATGGGCCATGGAAGAAGCTTCTCCCCATCTGCAGCCGAAATACCAGTAATGGCCCCTGCTATGATTCATTGAAGCATGCGAGGGCATGTGACCAGCTCATGTGACACTCGACTCGATCTTGTGCCTGTACTTTTCCACTAACTGTGCTGGTATCTCTGTTTGGGACAATTAAGTTCCCTCCACATGGCAGAAGATATAAAAGGGGAATTGACATCACCACTTGGTCTCACTCCCCCCACAACTCAACACTTTAAAACACAGCTAGAAGAAAAAGACTTTGACTGGAGAGGTGGCCAGTGGTTGGAAAGGAGAAATTCAGGAACCTCTCCAAAAGTACACAAATGGGAACAGTTGTGTGCTGCATACAACGAGGTGATGTTCCTGAATACTTCACTATTTTGAGATGCTGTGTGTGATTCATACGATTCCTGATAACCAGAAGATGCCCACTTTAGTTGCAAAGTTAATTGGTAAAGATCTGGATATAGTCAATAAAATGCAAATTGAGAATCTTTTAGATTATTCTAAATTTAAAGAAATGGGTTTGAAGCAATTTCAGATTACCCATGAAACATATAGAGTGAAATGTACAAATCCTAAGAGGGGTGCTGGTATGAGTAATGTGGAATATGTAAATAAAATGAAAGATTTGATGGGGAAGTGGTCAAGGGACAAATGTGTTACAAGCTTTGAAAGAATGTTTGATGTTGTTCAGGAGCATTTTTTAAATATATGTAAAGATGATGTAAAACAGTGTCTGTGGGACAAAAGGGTGAAAACTGTGGATGAGATGGCTTCTCTAGCTGATGATTTTGAGCCGACACAAGCAGCTATTGTGAATAAACCACAGACAGAGTGTTTTACACTTGGTGGGAATCATGTTCCATATTACCCCATTCCTCTATGCTCCACAGAGGGATAGCAAACATGCAAAGTCCTCTTACATCCTTACCTCACCCCTAGCATACCAAGACACCAAAGATAACCTTAGACTGAGATCCCTACTGAAAGGGACCCTGAGGGGAATGGAAAAACAGTAACTAAATACATGCCAAAGTTCATGGAGGAATTGAATGACCCAATGGATGGTGAACAAACCCAATTGTAAAAGCAAAAGGCATGGTATAATTAAAATACATGGAAACACCTACCTATGATAAAATATTTGGTGATGGTGTTAAATCTGATGATGCAAAGTTTGTTGCTAATGTTAAACCTTATAACAAAGAATTCGGTAGTGATGGTAAATCCTATGAAAATGTGTAATATGCATGATTTTGTGGGAAAGCTTTTAGCCATGCTACAAGTAGTGAACAAGAAGCCCTATGGGGATACTGCTTCTCAGCTAACATAGGTAAACATGTTCAAAACTGCTCTCAGCAGGGAAACCATAATAAACCTGGTCTGCTGTGTGAAAGGGGAAACTGAGTCACCGCACATCATGGCATTGATGAATATCTGTCTTGAGATATCACCAGTTGGAAAAGCACAATGGTAAACAATGCTGCACAGACATTAATAGAGTTTTTCTTGGGACCCAGAGAAGGCACAATTGCTGACTTTTGAGATCACTAGACTGATCTCAAAAGTTTTTTGAGATCAAAAATAAGTATTACTTATTCCCATAATACAAGAACTAGGGGTCACCAAATGAAATTAATAGGCAGCAGGTTTAAAACAAATAAAAGGAAGTTCTTCTTCACGCAGCGCACAGTCAACTTGCGGAACTCCTTACCTGAGGAGGTTGTGAAGGCTAGGACTATACCAATGTTTAAAAGGGGACTGGATAAATTCATGGTGGCAAAGTCCTTAAATGGCTATTAGCCAGGCTGGGTAGGAATGGTGTCACTAGCCTCTGTTCGTCAGAGGGTGGAGATGGATGGCAGGAGAGAGATCACTTGATCATTGCCTGTTAGGTTCACTCGCTCTGGGGCACCTGGCATTGGCCACTGTCAATAGACAGATACTGGGCTAGATGGACCTTTGGTCTGACCCGGTACGGCTTTTCTTATGTTCTTATGTTCTTATCTACAAAGTGTTGAAAGGTACAGAGAACCGTGCATGAACACCTGTGGGTAACACCACATGTTTGCAACACTTGGGAGTTGTATGGTCAAAACCTAATGAAGGCCTTGGGCACACTGCCTCTGCATTAGTCAGTGACAAACACTCCTTCAATAAACTTAGGGGTGAGGTCTGATATTATGTGCCCCAAAACAACACCCTCCTGTCCCCATATTTACCGTGGTGATATGATTATGATGTGTTTTATATACATTTTTTGTCATGTAATGTATCAATGGAAAAGTTATCATTTGCTGAACATTATTACCTTAGTTGTATGCATGTATTATTTTTGTACCTAAAGTTATGAATATTGACTATGTACCAGTATTTCAAATGTGTTTGCTGCTCGGTAACAGCCGCAAGGGAGTTTACATCCAGTCTAGCCAGCATATTATGAATGAACCATTGAAGGTTATGGCCCATTAAGAAACACAGTAGGCCGTAGAAGAAGATTATCGCCACCTGATGGACTTTCCTGTGAATGTTCTAGCCAGGATATGGATAATGGCCCCTGCTATGAATTATCGAAGGACGCAAGGGCACGTGAGCAGCTCATGTGACACTGGACTCCATCTTGTGCCTGAACTTTTCCACTAACTGTGCTGGGGGCTTTTGCTTGGAAAAATGAAATTCCCTCCACATGGCAGAAGCTGTAACAGGGAAAAATGACATCATCACTTGGCCTCATTCTCCCCACAACTAAGCACTCGGAACCACCTTAGGAATAAGGACTGAACTGGGGATATTGTCCCAGGCTGAAGGGATTTCTAGCCTGTGTATGAAAGATGGGTGGACTGTTTATCCCATCAGGGTGAGACACTCCTTAATTCAAATCCTGTCTAGCGTATAGAACTTAGATTGTGATTTTGTTTATTTCTTAAGTAACCAACTTTGATCTCTTCTTTATAACTTATAAAAGCTTAAAATCCATAAAAAATAAAAAAATAAAATATATGGAGATATACCTATCTCATAGAGCTGGAAGGGACCCCGAAAGGTCATTGAGTTTAGCCCCCTGCCTTCACTAGCAGGACCAATTTTGGCCCAGATCCCTAAATGGTCCTTTCAAGGATTGAACTCACAACCCTGGGTTTAGCAGGCCAATGCTCAAACCACTGAGCTATCCCTCCCCCTTGAACTTAGTACATCTGTACTTGAACATCGGCTTTTGTAACGATGCTGGTTCTGGCGGGACTCAACTGAGAGTGCCAATTCAGGGCAACTTGCTCAAAACAGGGCAGTTACAGCCCAAGGCTGGGGTTT
This sequence comes from Platysternon megacephalum, assembly GCA_003942145.1. NCBI lineage: Eukaryota > Metazoa > Chordata > Testudines > Platysternidae > Platysternon > Platysternon megacephalum. Next base: position 8,905 of record QXTE01001102.1, read on the forward strand.
TTCCACCTCTAAGGCAAACCAAACCAGCCAGACAAAGAGGACTTTGGTTTCACCCCACTGGCTAACCACAAGTCACACAAGCAATTCCCTTAGACACTCCAGTTCCCCAGTATCACCACCAGTGCCACTCATTATTGGGACAAATGGTTATGAAAACTAATACCCCAGTAAAAGAAAAAAGGTTCTCTCGATCCCAAAGCACCAAGCCCCAGACCCAGGTCAATATACAAATCAGATCTTACCCACAAACCACGCTGTTGCCAGTCCTTTAGAATCTAAAATCTAAAGGTTTATTCATAAAAGGAAAAAGATCTAGATGAGAGCTAGAATTGGTTAAATGGAATCAATTACACACAGTAATGGCAAACTCTTGGTTCAGGCTTGTAGCAGTGATAAAATAAACTGCAGGTTCAAATCAAGACTCTGGAGTACATCCCCCGCTGGGATGGGTCATCAGTCCTTTGTGTAGAGCTTCTGTTTGTAGCAACATCCCTCCAGAGGTAAGAAGCAGGATTGAAGACAAGATGGAGATGAGGCATCAGCCTTTTATAGTCTTTCCCAGGTGTAAGAACACCTCTTTGTCCTTACTGTGGAAAATTACAGCAAAATGGAGTCTGGAGTCACATGGGCAAGTCCCTGCACACTTTGTTGAGTCACAAGGCGTATCTGCCTTCTCTCAATGGGTCAATTGTGTCGCTGATGGTCCTTAATGGGCCATCAAGCAGGCTAGGCAGAGCTAACACCAACTTGTCTGGGATGTCTCCCAGAAGCACAGGATAAGTTTGAAATACAGACAGCATAAAGCCAATATTCATAACTCCAACTACAAAATTGATATACACATATAGACCACATAATCATAACCAGCAAACCATAACCTTGTCTTAGACACCTCATGTGAGCCCCTTTATACAAGATTTGGTGCCACTACGGGACTTTGGTTGCAACAATGTTCTATATGGTCCCAGTTCAAATCAATAACGTGACAGCTTTGTATTCAGTTACCTAAAACCGTGTGTTATTTGACGTATAAAGGGAAATCTGCTCAGGAACAGGGGCTGGTGCATTGTCCTCTCCACATTGAGGGAAGGGGGCGGGGAAATAAACTTACACTGGTCAGTCATCTGTCAAGGGCAAGACAGTACAGCTCTGAGATCCTAGGATGGGGATCTGGGGGGAACTTGCTGGATCCTCTCTATTGTTGGTTCATAAGTGGCTAGTGGAAGCTTTCACGTATCTGGAGGTGTGTTTGTGTCTGTCTGTGTATGATTCTGGAGGGGCTTGCAGCATTTCACAGACTCACAGTGTGACAAGGGGCCCAGGTTGGTATGTGAGAGGGCTCAGCGGTACCCCTGTTTCAGGTTGCACCCTGCAGGAGTCCATCACACCTACCCAATGAACAGGCCCTATGACAGTATGAGTCCATTTACCGCTTATCATGCACTCAGTTACTGAAGGAGAGACCATTTTTATGGCAAGGAACTCAGAACTCCTGGGGTCTGTCTGTCATTCTTTGTTTGATTTTGGCCAAGTCATCTCTCCCTGTACATCAGTTTACCTATGGAATAAATGGGGATCTGTTCATTGTGCCTTTCCATTGCTAGAGCTTTTGAAGATCCTTCAAGGAAAGGTTTTCCGTGGTATGATAATGGTTACTGATGAGAATTACTGATCTATGATCCCTTAGCGAAAATGACGTGTGCCTCCAGAAAGAGTTGGTTTCTCCTCTCAGTCATCTTTCTCCAGATCTGTCTGTCTACTCTCTACCTGTTCATCCAGGGCATTTAGACAGCATCAGACCCTATGAGTCCTAGGCACTATCCCTAGCTATGTTAGTAATCAACTACAATTTTTAAATATACACAAATACACAGAGCAGGCAATTCCTCTCTGTCTCAGCACAGAGCCCAAGAGTTCTCATCTCCCTTTGGGAACGTCCCTTAATTACTGTTTGCTGCTAAAGCTGGATAACCAACACAGAAGAGCAGACATGGAAACAGAGACATGAGCTCGAGTGAGTCTAGTCTCCAGCCTGTTTGCATCCAGATGCCGCTTCTCCCCTAGAGGCTGAGCGAACCCCATTGGGATTGCACAGAGCTAGATTATAAACGGTGCACATCACTGTGTCCGGTCTCAGTGTGGGATGCTGCTGCAGATATTGGGCTGAGAGAGGTGTGGCACACAGCTACCTGAGGGATATTCCCAGCGAAGACGCTTCAGTCTCAGAAATCACAGGTACTCATCTCTTTCTGTTCGACAAACCCAGTGTAACATATGCATGATGGGATAGAGAATAGGTCTGTTTCATTTCCGCTCTGCACAGCCACTAAACATCCCAGGGCCCTTGCCACAGCTGCTAAATTTGCTCCAGTATCATGGGCCAAAATGTCCCTCTTTGCTGTGCCTCTCGGTGATGGGCTCCAGCCGTAAGGCGGCTGCATTTCAGTGGCACAGAGGATCCTTCGATATGAAAGTTGTTAGTAGACGTCCAGGACAAGGTCAGATT
>QXTE01001102.1:11445-30264 GCA_003942145.1 Platysternon megacephalum
CCCAAGAGGAGGGTGAAAAGCCTGCATTTAAAATGCCAGCTCCCTCTCTTGTAGATCAGGTTTTAAGGGAAACCTGGGGGTCAAGTCTCCCGGAGGGGGGGGCCCATCCAGCTGACCTGTTGGAAACAGAAAGTGAGGTGCCCAAAGGGGTACAGAGCACCCCATTGAAAAAGGCTGTTCTTACCCCACTTGTAAGAGATGAAACTCTCTCTCCTAGACAGGGGGGGGGAAATCTCTGCATGAGTGAAACTCTACCAGGGGGCGGGGACCAGCCCAGAGAAATTCCGGAGGGAGGGGCCGAGGGCAGGCAGGGTTGTAGTACACCCTTTCCTGGCCAAAGACCCAAACACATGCCTGAATTAGCAGCTTTCCCCACAGAGGCTGAAGATTCTGAATCAGAGTGTCTTCCAGAAGGCACAGAGAACTGGGAAAATGCAATAGATGCTAAACAGGTCAAATTGAGTGAACAAAACCTGTCCACCGTAGATTTGCTGTTAACCTTGTGTCTTTTGCTGATTCACCTCTGGGATAAAACAAAAGAATTCATACTAGTGGTAAACCCTCTAAAAACATGGAACATACCTGATTTATGGAGAAAACTGTTGTACATGCTAGGGATGGTAACAAGACAGCCCCACAAGCATGTTGCTTTGCAGCCTATACCTGTAAATAGACTGGAAGCTTGGCACAGCAGCAAAAGCATAACAGGCCCATGCTGCTGTGTAGAAGGGGAAACTGAGGCACACCGCCTCATGGCCTTGGTGGTTAAAGGTCAAGACACCTCCACTTTAACAGGTATTGCTGTCTGCATTCTGTTAATGCTACACCCCAACCTGTTTTCAGGCATCTGGGGATCAGGAACCTCAAAATGGGCTAAAACCCCTAGAACTGACATATGGTTTCAAGGTACTGAAAAGAAGTGTGATCAAAGACAAACAGGAATTTTACGGGTACTGCCTCCGCCATGGACAGTGTCCAAGTCTCTGGCAGTAAGTTCAGGGGGAGGGTGTGACGGTACCTCCCATAAGGCTTTGTGGGAATATGACATAACTGGAATATGTTTTGTGCTGCCTGTGCCAGGTACATATCTATGTAAAGGTTATGATCTACTAGTTATGTTCACCCTAGTTGTATGCAGGCACCATTTGTGTGTTCAAAGTTATGAACATGGGCTGTGTAATTGCTTGATTCCTAAGGGGCCTCAGTTAGAACATTTGGTGACTTCTGGGGAAAGGAATGTGCAAATTAGGTGTTCAGTCAGGGGGCACTTAACAGACAAAAGAGCTTGGAAGATTCCAATCCACATCAGAAGTCTACCTGAGGACGTTCAAGGCAGCATGTGGGTAATGGCTGCTACCTGCAGTCCTGAGTCATGCATGGGCATGTGACCTGCCCATGTGATTTTCGAATCTCCATTCTGTGACAGGATTCTACAGAGGGAGAGGAGGGGGTCTCCACCCACAAGAGACAGTCTATTTAAACCTGTGGGAGACCCCTCCATTTTGTCTTCAGCTGGCTAAAGAAGGAGCCTCTCCACCCCCACAGGACACTTGAAGGAAACTGAAAACTACAGGGGGTGTGAGTGATTGCTGGACCCAGGCTAAAAGAAGATTAGCCTGTAAAAGGGAACATTTTGGAACTGGTGAGGATCTTATCTGTATTTAGTGCAATTAGACATAGATTTGCGTATTTTATTTTATTTTGCTTGGTAACTTCTTTTGTTCTGTCTGTTACTACTTGAAATCACTTAAATCCTACTATCTGTATTTAATAAAATCACTTTCTACTTATTAATTAACTCAGAGTATGTATTAATACCTGGGGGAGCAAACAGCTGTGCATATCTCTCTATCAGTGTTATAGAGGGCGAACAATTTATGAGTTTACTCTGTATAAAGCTTATACAGAGTAAAACGGATTTATCTGGGTTTAGACCCCATTGGGAATTGGGCATCTGAGTGTGAAAGGCAAGCAGACTTCTGTGAGCTGTTCTCAGGTAACCCTGCAGCTTTGGGATAGGTGGTTCAGACTCTGGTCTGTGTCTGAAGCAGATAGGTGTGTCTGGCTATCAGCAAGGCCATTGTGCTGGAACTACCTGTAGCTGGCAGGGGAGAATAGAAACAGAGGGGGCCTCTGCACATCAGCTGGCAGCTCCCAAGGGGGTTTCTGTGAACTAACCCGTCACACTTCCTATATATTGGAGACCCAAACTGGACACAATACTAATGATAAGGTCTCACCAGTGCCAAGAAAAGTGGTAACATCCCCTCCCATGACTTGCTAATGCAAATGAAAATTGTATTGGCTCTTTTTTTCAATAGTAAAAAACAACCCACACCCCTGAGAGATGTAGCTATATCAAGCTAACCCTGGTATGTACACCATGACGTCTACCGAAGAATTCTTCATCGACCTAGCTCCCACCTCTCAGAGAGGTAGATTACGGACGCTGACAGGAGCACCCCCACCGAAGTACCCACGGGGCTGTTGGTGGTGGAAATGGGGTCACTGTTGAGGATAGCATCCATCTCCTTATAAAAATGGCAGGTCTGTGGCACAGCGCCGGAGATCCTGTTTGCCCCCCTTGTCGTCTGGTAGATGTGCCGCAGCTCCTTCCCCTTTGCTGTGCACTGCAGTGTTTCCAGATCATAGCTCTTCTCCCACACGCTGCACGAAATCTGCCCTTAGGTATTGACATTCCTACGGCTGGAGCACAGCTGGCACTGCATGGCCTCCTCTCCCCAAATTCTGAGCGGATCCAGCAGCTCCGCAGTGTCCCAAGCATAAAGCTGCCATGGCCACCTGGGAAGGTGTAATGTGAGCACTCCACACCGAGGAAACAGGAAGAGGAATTTCAAAATTCCCGCGCCTTTAAAGGGGGAGGGGAGGAAGCATGTACCTTGATGCAAGGGAGAGGAGTTGAAACTGTTCACCAGAGCACTCAGGATGGGCAGTGTGGGACGCCTTCCAGAGGCCAATTACAGTGATAAAAACAAGCACAAGTGTCTACACTGGAACTTTGCCAACAAAACTCTTGTGTAAAACTCTTGTCAAGGTGGTTATATTATGTCTCTGAAACTGAGGAGTTCGTTGTTGAAAGTGGCTTTTCACTGTTTCTTTCGCAAAAACTGCTTATTTGCGAAAAAATATGGCAGTGTAGAAAAAGCCTAAGGAACAATGATGGATAACCAGTATCCACATTTGTGTTTCCTACTGGTGCCTAGTAAGGTTTCCCACACCATGATGTGCAGGAATTATTGAGCAGGGAGCCCCATATAATATGGAATTGGCATTAGTAGGGTCAGTTATTCATAATTCATTTATCTGAATAATGAAAATGTCATTTTCGGTGTGCAAAGAGCGACCAATCTGCTTCGCCGATGAGAACAGCCTCCAGTAGTGCATGTAGTGTCTCATATTCACATTCCAGAGTGGTAGCCGTGTTAGTCTCTATCAGCAAAAACAACGTGGAGTACTTGTGGCACCTTAGAGACTAACACATTTATTTGGGCATAAGCTTTCGTGGGCTAAAACCCACTTCATCGGATGCATGCAGTGGAAAATAGAGTAGGAAGATATATATACACAGAGAACATGAATTAAGGTGGGCTATTATCAGCAGGAGAAAAAAAACCTTTTGTAATGATAATCAGGATGGCCCATTTCCTACAGTTAACAAGAAGGTGTGAGTAACTGTAGGGGAAAAATTAGCATGCAGAAATAGTTTTTATTTGTGTAATGACCCATCCACTCCCAGTCTTTATTCAAGCTTAATTTAATGGTGTCCAGTTTGCAAATTAATTCCAATTCTGCAGTTTCTCGTTGGAGTTTGTTTGAAGTTTTTTTGTTGGAGTATTGCGACTTTTAGGTCTGTAATTGAGTGATAAGGGAGGTTGAAGTGTTCTCCGACTGCTTTTTGAATGTTATAATTCTTGACGTCTGATTTGTGTTCATTTATTCTTTTGCATAGAGACTGTCTGGTTTGGCCAATGTACATGGCAGAGAGGCATTGCTAGCACATTATGGCATATATCACATTGGTAGATGTGCAGGTGAACGAGCCCCTGATGGTGTGGCTGATGTGGTTAGGTCCTATGATGGTGTCCCTTGAATAGATATGTGGACGAAGTTGGCAATGGGCTTAGTTGCAAGGAAAGGCTCCTGGGTTACTGTTTCTGTTGTGTGGTGTGTGGTTGCTGGTGAGTATTTGCTTCAGGTTTGGGGGCTGTCTGTAAGCAAGGACTGGCTTGTCTCCCAAGATCTGTGAGAGTGAGGGATCGTCCTTCAGGATAAGTTCTAAATCCTTGATCATGTGCTGGAGAGGTTTTAGTTGGGTGCTGAAGGTGACGGTCACTAGCTCATATTCACATTGTCTCTCCATCCAGGTATTTGTACTGCGACCTTCACCCTAGACCCTTGGCATATACATGTAGTCAGAGGAACGTATAGTACATGCAGGAGACACCGTTTTGCCTCAGAGTTGGACACCTTCTCCCCTACTCCATGTCAGATTCCAACACAACCGACTTCACCAACCCCTCCACCTTCATCCTGCTGGGCATTCCTGGCCTGGAGGCGGCTCACGTCTGGATCTCCATCCCCTTCTGCGCCATGTGCTTCATAGCCATCTTGGGGAACTTTTCCGTCCTGTTTACTGTGAAGATGGAGCCAAGCCTCCATGAGCCCATGTACTATTTCCTCTGCATGCTGGCCATCACTGACCTGGTCATGTATACATCCACCCTGCCCAAAATGCTGGAAATTTTCTGGTTCAATACCAGGGAAATCGCTTTTAGTGCCTGCCTCACCCAGATGTACTTCATTCACTGCTTCTTAGTGATGGAGTCTGGGATCCTCGTGGCCATGGCTTTTGATCGATACGTGGCCATCTGCCACCCCCTGAGACATTCCACCGTCCTGACAAGCCCCCTGGTTGCCAAGATTGGCCTGGCCGTGGTGCTGCGTGGTTGCATAGTTGTATTGCCCATTCCCTTCCTGGCAAGGCATTGGCCTTATTGCAGAACCAACGTCATCCCCCATCCGTACTGCTTGCACATAGCCGTGCTGAATCTGGCCTGCACCGACACCCGTGCCAGTAGTTACTACGGCCTCTTTCTGCAATTCTGTTTGATGGGTCTGGATGGGATTTTTATCGGGGTGTCCTACACACAGATCCTCAGGGCCATCTTCATTCTCCCTACAAAAGATGCCCGGCTCAAGACTTTGGGGACCTGCGGCTCTCACGTTTTTGTCATTTTAGCCTTTTACATCCCAGGTGTCATCATCTCCCTCATTTCCAGATTTGCCCCAAATGTGCCCCTGTATTTCCACGTTCTCATTGCCAATGTGTACCTCTTGATGCCCTCCATGCTTAACCCCATCATCTACGGGGTGAGGACCAAACAGATCCGGGACAGGCTGCTCCGGTTCTTTACTTATAAAGGGACCTAAAGTTTTCTCCTGGTGCTCTGGCTCTCAGATCGAGCTAAGTGCAGAGCTGGCTGGTGACATGGTGCTGGGCCCCCTTCCCGCAATCACTGACTGGACAGTCAAGTGACATTAAATCTTTTCCTGGCCTTGCTGTGCTGTGTCTGCGTGACAAACTGAGGAATCTTTTTGTGTACAACTCATTCTCCCATAGGATGCCACCTTTCTAATTGCTGTTAACTGGACCTCTGAGGCCCCAAGCCCTGCCCGGCCTATTCCACAAGGCCCCTTCCCCTGTCCCACCTATTCTCCCAAGTCCCCGCTCCATTGTCTACCTCTTACCCCAAACCCCAACCCCTGTTACTCACTCCTCCTCTCCAACCCCATCCACGTACTGGATCATCTCCACCTTCCTCCCCCCCAGCTTGCGTTCCCTCTGCTCCGGGGCTGGGATGGGATCTGCTGCAGCCTGGCAATGAACCTGCAGTGAGGACGCAGCGCTTGGGCTGGCAGGCCAGTCCGGAGCAGAGAGGGAAGCCAGGAAACCGTGTAAAATCAGCTGAGGGTTGGGAGCAGGGCTGCGATGCAGTCACCTGAGATTGTGCATCATGCAGCTTGTGGGCCCTAAAGCTGAGCTGCAAAGTCCTGAGGGCAGAGACCCTTGTGCGGCTTATTTCCTTTGCTTTCAGAGATTGTCTCAAGTTGCAGTGGGGAAGGTCTAGGTTGGATATTAGGAAAAACTATTTCACTAGGACAGTGGTGAAGCACTGGAATGGGTAACGTAGGGAGGTGGTGGAATCTGCATCCTTAGAAATATTTAAGGCCTGGGTTGACAAATTCCTGGCTGGGATGATTTAGTTGGGGTTGGTCCTACTTTGAGCAGGGGGTTGGAATAGATGACCTCCTGAGGTCTCTTCCAACCCTAATCTTCTATGATTCTATGATTTGTTCCTCCTGGTTGGGGGCCTGAATCTGGCAGGGTCCCTGCAATGGGGATGGGATGGGAGCCTTTGCCCTGACCCAGGCCTCGGGGGCAGGGCAAGGGATCAGACTTGAAGATAGGAGGACAAAAGCTGAGAGAGGCAGAAGGACAAGCCCCTCTGTTAGCTGGGGAGCCGGGATGCTGGGCAGAGGCCGGGTGGCTGCGGTAGCTCACACGGAGGGAAATTAATGGCACAGCTACCATTAGCCAGCAATTTACACGGCACCTTCTCTGGAACGACAGAGCACCCCTTTCCCAGGGACTGAAGCTGAACTCTCTACATGATGCTTTTCATCACTACATGTAGAAGTTCTTTATCTAGGCAGCGTTCTCCCCATGTCATGGATGGGCTGAGCCACACAGAGGTAAAGTGGTTTACACAAGCCCCACACAATGAGTCTGTGGCAGAGCTGAGAATAGAAACCAGGAGTCCTGACCCCCCACCCCCACCACCCCCAGCACCACTGCTCTGGCCATGAACTGGCAGTGCTCCTCTGCGTTGTGTTAGATAGAGTGAGGCTGTTTCTGTGTCGCGATCAATGGAGTTGCCGTCCTTAAACAGGAGGAATTTATTAAAGAAACAGATAAAAGCTACAGATGAAAAAACAGGTTTCCACACAGTTCAGTGATCTGCCTTGTCTTGCTTGTTTACCAGGTACCACACACTTCCTGAAACTCTACAGAGTGCAGAAAGGCCAACGATGTGCTGTAAGGACCCACATCAGTCCAGTGTGTGGCCCTGCCACATTGATTAGGGCCTTTTGGTAGCAACACACTGGACATAATAAATAATCATCTCCATTTAATGCAGGGAGAAGATGTGCTCAAGGTCACCCAGTGAATCTGGGGAAGAGATGAAACTCTTCACTCCCAGCTCACTGGTCTCTGCTGACGCTTAATCTCTAGTTAAAATGTCTTGGGCCAAATCCTCAGCTGGTGTAAGTGGTTGCAGCCTCACTGAAATCAGGGGAGATCCTCGCCCCAAGGAAACCAATGGAGAGAGAGAACCATGAATCTGTGCAGCTGCATGGACCGTACAAGCAGTAGCGGCGCCAGCTTTGCTGGCGCCCTAGGCAGCGGAATGTCCCGCCCCCGAAATCCCGCCCCCAACAGCGGCGGCGGAAGGTCCCACCCCCAAATTTTTACGGGCGGCTGGGGCGCAGGCGCCCCCAAAATAGCAGCGCCCTAGGCGACCGCCTAGGTCGCCTAATGGAAGCGCCGGCCCTGCGTACAAGCCAGGTCTGAGACACTGAGCAAGGGATTGAAGCTAAGGACTCTGGGCTATTTTCCAGCTCATGTGACACTGGACTCCATCTTGTGCATGTACTTTTCCACTAACTGTGCTGGTATCTCTGTTTGGGACAATTAAGGTCCCTCCACATGGCAGAAGCTATCAAAGGGGAATTGACATCACCACTTGGTCTCACTCCCCCCACAACTCAACACTTTAAAACACAGCTAGAAGAAAGAGACTTTGACTGGAGAGGTGGTCAGTGGTTGGAAAGGAGAAATGCAGGAACCTCTCCAAAAGTCCACAAATGGGAACAGTTGTGTCCTGCATACAATGAGGTGATATTGCTGAATACTTCACTATCTTTGAGACGCTGTGTGTGATTCATACGATTCCTGATAACCAGAAGATGCGCACTTTAGTTGCAAAGTTAACTGGTAAAGATCTGGATATAGTCAATAAAATGCCAATTGAGAATCTTTTAGATTATTCTAAATTTAAAGAAATGGGTTTGAAGCAATTTCAGATTACCCCTGAAACATATAGAGTGAAATGTACAAATCCTAAGAGGGGTGCTGGTATGAGTAATGTGGAATATGTACATAAAATGAAAGATTTGATGGGGAAGTGGGCAAGGAACAAATGTGTTACAAGCTTTGAAGGAATGTTTGATGTTGTTCANCTAGCATACCAAGACACCAAAGATAACCTTAGACTGAGATCCCTACTGAAAGGGACCCTGAGGGGAATGGAAAAACAGTAACTAAATACATGCCAAGGTTCATGGAGGAATTGAATGACCGAATGGATGGTGAACAAACCCAATTGTAAAAGCAAAACGCATGGTATAATAAAAAATACATGGAAACACCTACCTGTGATAAAAGATTTGGTGATGGTGTTAAATCTGATGATTCAAACTTTGTTGCTAATGTTAAACCTTATAACAAAGAATTTGGTAGTGATGGTAAATCCTATGAAAATGTGTAATATGCATGATTTTGTGGGAAAGCTTTTAGCCGTGCTAGAAGTAGTAAACAAGAAGACCTATGCGGATACTGCTTCTCAGGTAACAAAGGTAAAGATGTTCAAAGCTGCTCTCAGCAGGGAAGCCATAATAAACCTGGTTGCTGTGTGAAAGGGGAAACTGAGTCACACCACATCATGGCATTGATGAATATCTGTCTTGAGATATCACCAGCTGGAAAAGGACAATGGTAAACAATGCTGCACAGACATTAATAGAGTTTTTCTCGGGACCCAGAGAAGGNCTCAAGGTCACCCAGTGAATCTGGGGAAGAGATGAAACTCTTCACTCCCAGCTCACTGGTCTCTGCTGACGCTTAATCTCTAGTTAAAATGTCTTGGGCCAAATCCTCAGCTGGTGTAAGTGGTTGCAGCCTCACTGAAATCAGGGGAGATCCTCGCCCCAAGGAAACCAATGGAGAGAGAGAACCATGAATCTGTGCAGCTGCATGGACCGTACAAGCAGTAGCGGCGCCAGCTTTGCTGGCGCCCTAGGCAGCGGAATGTCCCGCCCCCGAAATCCCGCCCCCAACAGCGGCGGCGGAAGGCCCCACCCCCAAATTTTTACGGGCGGCTGGGGCGCAGGCGCCCCCAAGATAGCAGCGCCCTAGGCGACCGCCTAGGTCGCCTAATGGAAGCGCCGGCCCTGCGTACAAGCCAGGTCTGAGACACTGAGCAAGGGATTGAAGCTAAGGACTCTGGGCTATTTTCCAGCTCATGTGACACTGGACTCCATCTTGTGCATGTACTTTTCCACTAACTGTGCTGGTATCTCTGTTTGGGACAATTAAGGTCCCTCCACATGACAGAAGCTATCAAAGGGGAATTGACATCACCACTTGGTCTCACTCCCCCCACAACTCAGCACTTTAAAACACAGCTAGAAGAAAGAGACTTTGACTGGAGAGGTGGTCAGTGGTTGGAAAGGAGAAATGCAGGAACCTCTCCAAAAGTCCACAAATGGGAACAGTTGTGTCCTGCATACAATGAGGTGATATTGCTGAATACTTCACTATCTTTGAGACGCTGTGTGTGATTCATACGATTCCTGATAACCAGAAGATGCGCACTTTAGTTGCAAAGTTAACTGGTAAAGATCTGGATATAGTCAATAAAATGCCAATTGAGAATCTTTTAGATTATTCTAAATTTAAAGAAATGGGTTTGAAGCAATTTCAGATTACCCCTGAAACATATAGAGTGAAATGTACAAATCCTAAGAGGGGTGCTGGTATGAGTAATGTGGAATATGTACATAAAATGAAAGATTTGATGGGAAAGTGGGCAAGGAACAAATGTGTTGCAAGCTTTGAAGGAATGTTTGATGTTGTTCCGGAGCATTTTTTAAACATATGTAAAGATGATGTAAAACAGTGTCTGTGGGACAAAAGGGTGAAAACTGTGGATGAGATGGCTTCTCTAGCTGATGATTTTGAGCCGACACAAGCAGCTATTGTGAATAAACCACAGACAGAGTGTTTTACACTTGGTGGGAATCATGTTCCATATTACCCCATTCCTCTATGCTCCACAGAGGGATAGCTAACATGCAAAGTCCTCTTACATCCTTACCTCACCCCTAGCATACCAAGACACCAAAGATAACCTTAGACTGAGATCCCTACTGAAAGGGACCCTGAGGGGAATGGAAAAACAGTAACTAAATACATGCCAAGGTTCATGGAGGAATTGAATGACCGAATGGATGGTGAACAAACCCAATTGTAAAAGCAAAAGGCATGGTATAATAAAAAATACATGGAAACACCTACCTGTGATAAAAGATTTGGTGATGGTGTTAAATCTGATGATTCAAAGTTTGTTGCTAATGTTAAACCTTATAACAAAGAATTCGGTAGTGATGGTAAATCCTATGAAAATGTGTAATATGCATGATTTTGTGGGAAAGCTTTTAGCCGTGCTACAAGTAGTAAACAAGAAGACCTATGCGGATACTGCTTCTCAGCTAACAAAGGTAAAGATGTTCAAAGCTGCTCTCAGCAGGGAAGCCATAATAAACCTGGTTGCTGTGTGAAAGGGGAAACTGAGTCACACCACATCATGGCATTGATGAATATCTGTCTTGAGATATCACCAGCTGGAAAAGGACAATGGTAAACAATGCTGCACAGACATTAATAGAGTTTTTCTCGGGACCCAGAGAAGGCACAATTGCTGACTTTTGAGATCACTAGACTGATCTACAAAGTGTTGAAAGGGACAGAGAACCGTGCATGAACACCTGTGGGTAACACCACATGTTTGCAACACTTGGGAGTTGTATGGTCAAAACCTAATGAAGGCCTTGGGCACACTGCCTCCGCATTAGTCAGTGACAAACACTCCTTCAGTAAACTTAGGGGTGAGGTCTGATATTATGTGCCCCAAAGCAACACCCTCCTGTCCCCATATTTACCGTTGTGATATGATTATGATGTGTTTTATATAAAGTTTGTCATGTAATGTATCAATGGAAAAGTTATCATTTGCTGAACATTATTACCTTAGTTGTATGCATGTATTATTTTTGTACCTAAAGTTATGAATATTGACTATGTACCAGTATTTCAAATGTGTTTCTGCTCGGTAACAGCCACAAGGGAGCTTACATCCAGTCTAGCCAGCATATTATGAATGAACCATTCAAGGTTATGGCCCATTAAGAAACACAGTAGGCCTTAGAAGAAGATTATCCCCACCTGATGGACTTTCCTGTGAATGTTCTAGCCAGGATATGGATAATGGCCCCTGCTATGCATTATCGAAGCACGCAAGGGCATGTGACCAGCTCATGTGACACTGAACTCCATCTTGTGCCTGAACTTTTCCACTAACTGTGGTGGGGGCTTTTGCTTGGAAAAATGAAGTTCCCTCCACATGGCAGAAGCTATAACAGGGAAAAACCACATCGTCACTTGGCCTCATTCTCCCCACAACTAAGCACTCGGAACCACCTTAGGAATAAGGACTGAACTGGGGATGTTGTCCCAGGCTGAAGGGATTTCTAGCCTGTGTATGAAAGATGTTGGACTGTTTATCCCATCAGGGCGAGACACTCCTTGATTCAAATCCTGTCTAGCATATAGAACTTAATTGTGATTTTGTTTATTTCTTAAGTAACCAACTTTGATCTGTTCTCTATAACTTATAAAAGATTAAAATCCATAAAAAATAAAAAAATTAAATATATGGAGATATACCTATCTCATAGAGCTGGAAGGGACCTTGAAAGGTCATCGACTCTAGCCCCCTGCCTTCACTAGCAGGACCAATTTTGGCCCAGATTCCTAAGTGGCCCTTTAAAGGATTGAACTTACAACCCTGGATTTAGTACACCAGTGTGCAAACCCCTGAGCTATCCCTCCCCCATGAACTTAGTGTACTTAGTACATCTGTACTTGTACATTGGCTTTGTATTTAGTTACCTAAAACCGTGTGTTATTTGACCTATAAAGGGAAATCTGCTCAGGAACAGGGGCTGGTGCATTGTCCTCTCCACATTGAGGGAAGGGGGCAGGGAAATAAACTTACACTGGTCACTCTTCTGACAAGGGCAAGACAGTACAGCTCTGAGATCCTAGGCTGGGGGGAACTCGCTGGATCCTCTCTATTGTTGGTTCATAAGTGGCTAGTGGAAGCTTTCACGTAACTGGAGGTTGTCCCTGCCAGCAGGTATATGGGATCTTGGGGAGCAATTACCGCACAGGTGGGGTGCAAAATAAACGTTATTAAGAAAATGCAAAACAGGGAAAATTCAATAGTGAGGGGTATGGGGTTTGTTAAGGTAGACAATTGGGGAGGGGTTTCTTTTATTAAATAGGATAGGGGGTTTCAATAGTGGGGTACAATACAGTGGGGCACAATACAGTTGGTAACCAATTAACACTGAAGTATAAATGTAACAGGTAGCTAACAATTTCTATGTAAAGGGTGTGTCACAGCAGCATATAACCAACTAACAGTTATGGGTATAATGTGTTAAATAACTAACAACTCTAGGTAAAAATGTGTCACAGTGGTGTAAATGTAAAATGTGAGGTGTGTTAGAGAGAAAAAGGGTAACCAATGGGGTTTTTATGCTAGACTTCAGTAATACAATTGAGGTTTGGCAGCAGTAGGAGCGGGGTGAGCACGTGGGGGAAGGGATTAAAAGAGGGAGATTTAAACTCAGGGAGACACAGAGAGCAGACAGGCCTTAGGTTTAACCAGCAGAAAGAGAGAGAGAAGTGGCAGAGGAATGAGGTTGGGGGATGGGGGAACACAGACTTAATCACAATTATACAGAACATAGCAAAATCTTATCTATGATCTAACTTAACCAATACTGCACAAATTAGCAAGTAACAAAACACAATGCAACAATTCTTTAAGCCTAACTTACAGAGTACAATGCAAGCAATTTTCTAAACCTAACTTAACCACAGCTATGCAAAATGAAATTACAATTTATCTAGACTAAAGGCTAAACCTAACCTAATGGGTGCACCTTATACCAGAGGGCAGAGTGGTGTGTGCCCAGGATACAGCTCCAATTGCAGGGGGCGGGGGGGTTAACTAGTGGTGGCTGCAAGCAGGCTTATTTCTAGCAGCAAAGACGCTGCAGAGCTAGAAGCAGATTACAGATACAGACCAAGGATTTAGCTTGGGTCTGCCTGCTGGGAAAAGAAAAGCCAACAGTTAGAACAAGGGGAGTGTGCAAGAGGTTTTTCCTTACCAATCCCCAAAGCAGCAGCAGGAACAGCAGTTTCAACATCAGAGGACGCAGAGAAGACTCAATTCGCTTACAATAATCAGGAGATCTCCAGGCACAAATTCGTTGTTCGTGGGAGGGGAGTTTAAAAACGGGGGTATGCTCAAAAACAAACGAGAACGGGAAGAGCCCCCCCCCGTAACCCCTGTTTGTGTTTTTTTGGGGGGAGCCTTGGAATTTTAGGGTCTTGGGTTGCTCCTTCCCCAAGCCCTGTTGGTGTTTTCCTGAAGCTTCCTAACGGTCTGCTGCAATTTTTGAGATACCCTTGCATGATCTGTCTTGCTTTGGCAGTCCAAGGCATAGTGACCATCTCTTCCACAGTTATAACAGAAACCTTCTTGCTGGCTATTACCCCCCTTGCTACTCTCCCCTCTTGAGGATGGCACAGTATGTTCCTGAGCCTTCATCATGGCCACTTCTCGGGTCAAATCTCTCAGTGCCGCTGCCACTGACGGGGCGTCTTCCATCTCTCCAAGCACTGTGGTGGTGTGACTCCCTGCCAGCTTCGGCTGCACCACTGAATCCACTTGCAACAATCGCTCCTCCTCTTCACGTATCTCTCGCATGAGCTTGTGGAATGGGGGTGGGTTTTGGGCCCGCTCCCTCAGCTGCAGTCGCCACAACACCAACCCATCTTGTCGGGTGCCCCGAAGGATTTGGTCCAACCTAGCGAAATCAATGCGCTTGGTGGGGATGCCCTCCTTCCGCACTACCTGCTGTAGCAAATCCTCTAGTCTCCTGATGAAATCCGACAATCGTTCGTGGGGCTCCTGATAGGTATGGCGGAAACAATAATACAGGTCCTCATTGCTATCAGTAGTACCGTAGACACTCTCAAGAGCGGTTAAATAGCCTTGCACTGTGGCAGCTGGTTGTGAGTCTTTCAGGGCTCGGATAATTCGCATGGCAGGTCCCCTCAGACTCTCAAGCACACGGTTCCGCTTTTCAGCATCAGAGCATTCCACTCTTGGACAAGTGGCACCGTAAAATCCCTCCAGGTCTCGTAATCATCCTCCCCTGAGGGTACAGGTGACAACACCGAGAATGAACGTAACCGCTTGTATGGAGCACTTTCATATACCAGCTTTAATGCATCCTTGAGAGCGTTTCCCAGCTCTTTGGCCCATCCCACTAGGCTGGGTGCTGCAGGTGTTGGAGCCCCTCCTAATGCCAAAATGATTTTTTCTCTTGTCCGCTTCTCATCCACCATCAGAGCTTGCAATTTCTGCGCTAAAGAATCCACATCAAGTGACACAGGTGCACTAGGAGGGGACTGCTCTGTCCCCAGAATTGTCCAGGGGGTACCTTCTACTTGCACCTCTTTGGGCACTTTATCAAGATCTGCTTCCTTGGAGTGAGTACATAGTGCTACCATGCCCTTCACTTCGCGGTTGTAAATACGGGTGTGGACCTTTACCCTCCGCAGTATTTTAGCTGCATCTAGGCTCTCCTCAATTTTATTTGGTTCCATCTCTTCTGGGAACCCTGCTACCAGCACAGCTTTGGTTACTGGGATTCGTGCCCCTTGGCACAGGTCTTCTAATAATTCTTTTTTCATTTTTGTTTTAAACAGATGAAAGTCGCTCAGGAGTTTCTTTGCTGTGTGAAGAAGAGCCCAGGGTGCACAACGTAGGTGTGCGTGTGTGTGTGTACTGCAAAGTCCCTGTACGGGCCACCAAGTGTAACTTTAGTGCCCTTGTGGCCAAGATGGAGCCTGCTCTGCAGGCAGCTCTGGCCAAGAGAAGGCGCGCGCAGGAATGCAGCAGGAGAAATCCCTTCCACCCCAGGGGCACCTGTTCCAAACCCCCCAGAGTGAACACACACCCACAGGAAGACTACAATGGCTATAACAAAGGGAAATATTTATGTACAGAGGGATGAGAGGAGAAATACAACAAGGGGGAATATAGGGGGAGCAGTAGAACAGGGTTGCATCCAAACCCAGGCCCCACGGGCCCAGTGGTAGCACAGTCTGGAAGGGCAGACACGGAGCAATGTGTCTGCACACAGAGTTCAGGAGTCCTGAGCAAAGTTCCAGTCCAGGGGTGAGTCTTGGGTGCTCCTGGTCGTCTTCGGCGCCAGTGAACTTTCCCCCAACAAACCCCTCCGGTGCCCTCTTCTGCCGCTCTCTGCAAAGCCACCCAGAGCGACCACCTCCCCACTTAACTAGCTACAGCCTCCCTCCTTGTTCCCAATGCAGAGTCCCACGCCCCAGTACTCACAGCCCCATGCAGCTCTGGGCAGCCGTGATACTGGGTCCAGCTCCGGCCTGGCCTTCTCGGGCGATTCCTCCCTGGCACAGTGCTCCTCCCGGCTCCTGTCCTGGGCTGTCCCCGATCCGCCCTGCCCTTCCCAGGCTTCCGGCAGGTTCTCTCTGCTTCCTTTTCCAGGGCCTGTGGGCTGCTCTCCCCCTCTCCCTGGAGCTCCAGCGCTGCCCCCTGGAGTTCCCCTCCTTTTTTCTTACTCTCCCCCTCCCCCCTAGGAAAAAAGGATTTAAAGGGGCCATGCGCTCTAAACCCCAAAGGGGTTACACCCCAAAGACCCCTAGCTGATCAGACCAGGTGGCAAAGCAAGGACCTTCTTCCGGGGTCTGATCAGAAAATATCTGGTTTTAAAGGCAAACTTAGGCAGTTTCCCACCAGTACTTTTGATTGGCTCCTCTTAATACAGGGGAGGAGAAAAGGCAGGGAAAACTGCAGGTGAGCATAGGCATGCCTGGGCAAGTTCTAAGCCACAGGTATGACTCATATGCTCAGCTATGTGGCCACTTTAGGTCTTGCATACCTGGGCAGAGCACCCTACACCGAGCCCGGTCCGAACAAAGAAGCTAGACAAAGGAGCGAAAAGCCCCCCTCCCTGAGCAATGGCCCCAGTCAGTCTGCACAAGCCATTTCCATGAGCAGGGCCAGGCTGTGACTTTGGTTAATTCCATGGGCGGGGGNACTTATCATGCACTCAGTTACAGACGGAGAGACCGTTTTTATGGCAGGGAACTCAGAACTCCTGGGGTCTGTCTGTCATTCTTTGTTTGATTTTGGCCAAGTCATCTCTCCCTGTACCTCCGTTTACCTATGGAATTAATGGGGATCTGTTCATTGTGCCTTTCCTTTGCTAGGTCTTTTGAAGATCCTTCAATGAAAGGTTTTCCGTGGTATGATAATGGTTACTGATGAGAATTACTGATCCATGATTCCTTAGCGAAAATGCCATGTGCCTCCAGTAAGAGTTTGTGTCTCCTCCCAGTCATCTTTCTCCAGATCTGTCTGTCTACTATCTACCCATCCATCCTGGGCATTTAGACAACATCAGACCCTATGAGTCCTAGGCACTATCCCTAGCTATCTTAGTAATCAACTATATTTTTTTAAATATACACAAATACACAGAACAGCCAATTCCTCTCTGTCTTAGTGGAGAGACCCAGAGTTCTCATCTCCCTTTGGGAACATCCCTTAATTACTGTTTGCTGCTAAAGCTGGATAACAAACAAAGAAGTGCAGACATGGAAAGAGAGACATGAGCTCGAGTGAGTCTAGTCTCCAGCCTGTCTGCATCCAGATGCCGCTTCTCCCCTAGAGGCTGAGCGAACCCCACTGGGATTGCACAGAGCTAGATTATAAACGGTGCACATCACTGTGTCCGGGCTCAGTGTGGGATGCTGCTGCAGATATTGGGGTGAGAGGGGTGTGGGACACGGCTACCTGAGGGATATTTCCAGCGAAGACACTTCCGTCTCAGAAATCACAGGTACCCTCTTTTTCTGTTCGACAAACCAAGTGCAATGTATGCATGATGGGATAGAGAATAGGTCTTTTTTTCATTTCCGCTCCGCACAGCCACTGGTATCATGGGCCAAAATGTCCCTCTTTGCTGTGCTCCTCGGTGATGGGCTCCAGCCGTAAGCTGGCTGCATTTCAGTGGCACAGAGGATCCTTCGATATGAAAGTTGTTACTAGACATCCAGGACAAGGTCAGATTCAGAGGCTGTGGGCCGTAGTTTGCTTATACCCCCATGAAGCGCTATGTCAGTCCCACTGTCGTGGTTTAAGTGTAGACAAGCCCTCAAGCAGGTCGTCCAGAAAAAACATCCAGTCTGGAGTAAGAACTGAGTAAAACCTCAGGATCCAACTGTGTGTTAATGCACAGACACTGTCACCTCCTCCTCTTGCCATTTAGAGCATTGGCAGTTAGCAGGGTGGGGTGGGGCCGGGTGGGGGGCTGTTACCAGAGTTTATCTGCTGAAAAGCATGGAGGTGCTAGGGCTCCTCATTAGCAGAAATATAAAAAAATTTCAACATGGGCAAGACATCTTCTCCCCTAGCTTCATTCTAGAAATTGGCTGAACTGTTGTGCCTGCAACTTTCAAAATGCCAATCAGCCGGAAGTAGACACCCAGCGTGGGAAATTTCAGGTTAATGTTTGGCAAACTTATACGCAACTGAAAATGAAGAATTGTAATTGAAGGTGTCAGACAGACTTAACTATGGGTGGTGCCACCAGCAACGGCAACTATGGCCAATCCAGTTGTGAATGCCATTTAGCTAAGCTCTTTGCTTCAATAATATCTGTGGCAAGTACTTCCACAGGCCAAATATGGATTATGTAAACAGTTTAAATAAATAAATATAAAATATATGGAGATATACCTTTCTCATAGAACTGGAAGGGACCCCGAAAGGTCATTGAGTCTAGCCCCCTGCCTTCACTAGCAGGACCAAGTACTTATTTTGCCCCAGATCTCCAAGTGGCCCCCTCAAGGATTGAACTCACAACCTTGGGTTTAGCAAGCCAATGCTCAAACCACTGAGTTATGAATGTTCCCTTGTTAGCGTATAATGAGACAGAATAAATATAAATGCTTGAACTACTTTCTATATCGATAGATTCATAGGGTTCAAAATCAGAAGGGACCATCAGATCATCCACTCTGCCCTTCTCTATTACACAAGGCATTACATTTCACCCAGTTACCCCAGTACTGAGCTCCATAACTTGTGTTTGAGTAAGACCTGGTCTACACTAGGATTTTATATCATGGAATCAAAGAGTCACAGGGTTAGAAGGGGGCTGCAAGGATCAGCTAGTCTAACCCCCTGCCAAGATGCAGGAATTGTTGTGTCTAAACCATCAAAGACAGATGACTATCCAGCCTCCTGTTGAAAACGTCTAGTGAAGGACTTTCCACAACCTGCCTGGGCGTCTGTTCCATTGTCCTCCTGTTCGTACCGTTGGGAAGTTTATCAGAGATTAAATNCTCCCACACACTGCACGAAATCTGCCCTTAGGTATTGACATTCCTATGGCTAGAGCACAGCTGGCACTGCACGGCCTCCTCTCCCCAAACACTGAGCAGATCCAGAAGCTCCGCAGTGTCCCAAGCATAGAGCTGCCATGGCCACCTGG